>JZKD02S1675043.1:227039-237459 GCA_000966675.3 Picea glauca
TTATAATGTGACATTAACTTGAATCTGCTTTCTGAATTTTATTTTCTGAAACGACAAATTCAACTTTGTGCAGAATGATGATGCAATTGGGCTACAATTAGCAAGAGATGTTGAAAACAAGCATAACACAAACGTTGCTAAGCTAGCGATTGAATTAACTGAGAAACAATGTATTATGGCAGAGCTTGAGTGGTATAAAGAGCGTTGTGAGAAGGAAGATGGCATCACATATTATGATTCCTTTAGGAAACATAACGATGTCGATACTAATGTGCGTAGGGAAAGGCTCGCCGGGTTTTGGGATGAGATTATTGAAATGTGTGAGAGACATGAGCTGCCCAATGATTTTCAATATAAAAATAAGTGGATAAACGCTGGCACTGCTTACAGAAGATTTGTAGAACCTCTGGATATTGCACATTATTATCGCATGTGTAAGGGTAAAGGAAACTATCTTTTAGATGGAAGACCCACTCGTCATAAAGTTCTTCAGAAATGGATGGAAGAGAAAGAAAACAGTCGCAGTTCAAGAGGTCGGAGCGGTCGCACAAAGCTTGCATCCCTCACTCAGGACTCATGCTTTTGGGCACATGTAGAAGAGGCTTTGAAAGACTTGGAAAATCTCAAAGAAGACGAACACCAAAAGCTAGATAATCTCGAAATGTTCGAAGGTTATGTGACAAGAATGATCAATGATCGCAGCATTTCCTCAGATGTTTTCTTGGAAGGAAGCAGGTTTATAGAGTGGTGGAAGGAATGGAAAGAATACAAGCAAAATCAATTCCATGAATGGAGCTCTCCTTTGTATGAAATAATGGGAATGGAAAGTTGGAAGGGTTGATTTTGTTGGTAATTGATGCAGTCTTGTCAATCATCTCACATGATGCAATCTATTTCATACAGTCTTGTCAATCAATTTGTCGGTTAGAGTTTAGATATAGATTGTCTCCCTAAATAATGCATGAAAAATGCATGAGTATATTTCCAAAATAAATTGTTGTAAGCATTCAATAGCCTATGAGTTGTTATGAATATCAAGGTTGATCAGTTTAACACAACCTCTTTGTGCAACTACCTCAATAACAATTTATTCTTTCTTTATGCATGGATTGTAAACCTTGTTCTATGATATTGTGATTTAATCATTTAATCATTTGCTATAATGTTATGCTATTCTAATTGAATGATTATCTAGTCCATAGATAGGCCTGAATAGATCCTTCATTTGGTATCAGAGTTGGTTGTTGTTTTAGGGTAATCATGTCAATCTCTAATTCCTTTCCCATTCCATAATTTAATGGAACTGATTATGATTATCAAGATGATGACCTTTTTGATAGGGAAAGATCTATGGGAGACTATAGAAACAGGTTATGCAGAGCCAGAAGATTGGACAACTTGTAGCTAAGAAGGAATCTAGAAAGAAGAATGCTTAAGCTTTATTTCATATCCAAGTTGCTCTTGATAAAAGCTTGTTTCCAAGAATTACAAGTGCAAAGACAACAAAGGATGTCTGGAAGACTCTATAAGAAGCTTACCGAGGTAGTGAGCAAGTCAAAGTTGTCAAGCTACAGACATTGAAAAGAGAATTTGAGAATTTGAAGATGCAATTGTGTGAGAGTAAAAGATGTAGTCAATAAGATGGCTACTCTTGGAGAAATTATGGACGACGAGGTTGTGATTAAAAAGGTGTTGAGGTCTCTAACACCGAGTTGGAACCATGTTTCCACAATCATTGAAGAAAGTAAGGATTTGTCTACTCTTCAATTTGATCACCTAGTTGGATCTCTTACGTCTCATGAAGAAAGAAATTGATATATTCATTTGGAGAAAGTAGAGAGAAAGTTTTTTCTTCAAAACTGCAAATTACAAAGAATGAATATGCCAACACTAGCAGCAAAAGCAACCAAAGCCAAGGTAGAGGTCAAAATCAGAATTATCCAAGAGGAAGAGGTAGTTCAAGAGGAAGAGGCAGACGCGGATTTGATAAAAGAAATATCCAGTGTTATTATTGTAAAAGGTATGGTCACTTTGAAAGAGATTGTAGATTAAAAGAAGGTAATAATAAAAAAAGGTGTTAATTATGCTCAAGAAGGTGATGAGGCCTCTCCAAACAATTTGTTTTTATCTTATGACAAAGCTAAAAATGGCACTAAAGATATTTGGCATTTAGATTCAGGGTGTTCTAACCACATGTCAGGAAACAAGGAGCTATTTTCTACAATGGATGAGAGTTTCAAATATAAAATATGGGTGATGAAAAAGCATTGAAGATTTCTGCAAAAGGACCTATGGAAGTCCATACTAAATAAGGTATGAAAATTGTTAAAGACATTTATTACACTCCACAATTAAAGCATAAGTTATTGATTGTTGGCCAATTGTGTGAGAAAAATTATAAGGTGGTGTTTGAAAATCAACTATGTAATAATAGAGGCATTATGGTGGTTACAGTTGTTCCTATGTCAAAGAATATGATGTTCCCATTGCTGTTTGGAGAACATGACAACCATCTTGCCAATATGGAATATGAGGAAAAAATTTGGCTGTGGCATATCAGGTATGGACATTTGAATTTTCATAGTCTGAAGCTTTTGACATCAAAATAATTAGTTTATGGTTTTCCTAAAGTTCAAGAACAGAAGGAGATTTGTGAAGGATGTGCTAAAGGAAAACATGAAAGAGAGAAATTTTTAGAAGGAAATGCATGGAGGTCCCATTATCCACTTCAGTTAGTTCACTCAAACATTTGTGGTCCTATGAAAACAAAGATTTTGGGTAAGTCATCATATTTTATTACTTTTATTGATGATTACTCACGAAATTGTTGGGTTTATTTTTTGAAGACTAAGGATGAAGCCTTTGATACATTCAAGAGGTTTAAATCCCTTTTGGAAAATGAAATAGGTTGCAAAATCAAGTTCTTAAGGACTGATGGTGGAGGAGAATTTTGTTCAAAAGATTTTCAGAATTATTGTCATATGAATAGCATCAAAAGACAACTCACCACTACTTACACACCTCAACAAAACGGAGTAGCAGAAAGAAAAAAAAATGTAGAGTGGTGGAAATGGCAAGAAGTATGTTACAAACCAAGGGATTAAGAAATTATTTTTGGGCTGATGCAGATGCTACAACTTTATATATTCTCAATCGATGTCCCACGAGTGCACTTGATATGCTGACTCCATATGAAGCTTGGTATGAAAAAAAGACTAATGTTAATCATTTCAGAGTCTTTGGTTCTGTAGCCTATGTCCATGTAGTTGATCAAAAGAGACAAAAGTTAGATCCAAAAAGTGAGTCATGCATTTTTGTTGGATATAGTGAACAAAGTAAGGCTTACAGGTTGTATAATCTGCTCACTAACAACATTGTTGTCTCAAGAGATGTGATTTTTGATGAAGGGGGAGTTTATGGTCATCAAAAATGCCATGATGATCTGTCAAAATATATTTTGGATAGAGATATTATTGATGCTATTGATAATGAACATCCCACTAATATTTCAGTTCCAAGTGTTACAAATCCACCAAGTAGCCCCTCATCTAATTCTTCAGTTCCAAGTGCAATCCCAACATCAAATTCAAGTTTTGCAAGGAAGGTAAGAAGATTAAGTGACATTTATCAAAGGAGTAAAAGTCAAGGACATGAAGAAAATCCAATAGGTGAGACAATAAATTTTTCTTTACTTTACAAGGCTGATTTTGAACCATCATGTTTTGAAGATGCATGTACTAATGAGGTTTGGTTGCAAGAAATGAAAGAAGAGATAGATTATATTCACATGAATGATACTTGGGAGCTTACAAAACTTCCACATGACAAGAAAAAGATTGGTACTAAATGGGTCTACACGACTAAGTACAATAGTGATGGGAGTGTTGAAAGACACATGACAAGATTAGTTGCTAAAGGCTTCACACAGAGGTATGGAATTGATTATGAATAAACATTTGCACCAGTAGCAAGACAAGAGACTGTTAGAATGATGATTTCATTAGCAGCTCAGAAGCAATGGAGCATTTATCACATGGATGTGAAAAGTTCCTTTTTAAATGGGTACTTAGAAGAAGTGTTTGTGGAACAACCAGAAGGATTTGAAGTGCAAGGAAAAGAAAATCAAGTATACAAGTTGAAGAAGGCTTTGTTTGGCCTCAAGCAAGCACCAAGAACATGGTATGCTAGGATTGATGGATATTTTCAAGAGAGTGGCTTCAATAGAAGTAAAAGTGAACCTACACTTTACTACAAACAAGAAGGTAATGATATTCTTATTGTAATTCTATATGTTGATGACTTATTATATATGGGAAGTAGTTCTAAGATGAAGGATGAATTCAAAATTGATATGATGAATGAATTTGAGATGAAATATTTGGGTCTCATGCAATATTTTCTAGGTATGGAGGTTTATCAAAATGAGGATGAAATTTTCATTTGTCAAACATAGTATGCAAATGATATGTTGAATAAATTTGATATGGTAGTTTATAAACTAGCCTCCACTCCAACTGCTCATGGAATTGTGTTGTGTAGAGATGATGGTGCTGAAATAGTTGATGAGGAGACATACAAAACTATTGTTGGAAGCTTGATGTTTCTAACCCACACAAGACCTGATATTGCTTATTCAGGTTCTCTTGTTTCAAGATACATGACAGAGCCATCTGAAATACATATGAAGGCAACCATGAGGATTTTGAGGTATGTGAAAGGAACTCTAAATTTTGGTATTCATTACTACACATCCAAAAGGTTTAATCTTGTTGGATTTAGTGATTATGATTGGGGAGGTAGTTTGGATGAGCGAAAGTCTACTTCTGGTAATTGTTTCTCTTTTTATTTGGGTTTGATTAGTTGGATCTCAAAGAAGAAAAGTATAGTTGCACTTTCATCAACAGAAGAAGAGTATGTTGCAGTTACTTCAACAGGTACTCAAGCATTATGGATTAGAAAAGTTCTGGAATAAATTGGAGAGAAACAAAATCATCCTACTATGATATTTTGTGATAACACTAGTGCCATCAAATTGGCCAAGAATTCAGTCCGTCATAGTAGGACAAAACATTTTGATTTAAATATCATTTCATTCAAGATTTGGTGCAAAAGAAGGAAGTAGAACTAAGGTATATAAAGACTCAAGAACAACTTACAGACATTTTCACTAAGGAAGTTGCTAAAGTCTAGTTTTTGAAACTTTGAGATCAGATTGTGAGCCCTCTCAACATCAAGGGGGAGTATGTTGGTAATTGATGCAGTCTTTTCAATCATCTGACATGATGCAATCCATTTGTAGTTTTCTTTTTTGTTGGTTAGTGTTTAGATATATATTGTTTAACGAAATAATGCATGCAAAATGCACGGGTAGTTTTCCAAAATAAATTGTTGTAAGCATTCAATCAGGAGCAACTAACTGTTTTTTCTATGAGGCTATGTATTGTTATGAAGATCAAGGTTGATAAGAGTGGAATGCAACCTTTTTGTGCAACTACCTCAATAATAATTCTTTCTTTATGCATGGATTGTAACCATGATTCTATGATATTGTGATTTAATAATTTACTATAATGTTATTCTATTCTAATTGAATGATTATCTAGTCCAGAGATAGGCTTGCATAGATCCTTCATATTTTAAAGATGTAATTTCCTTTGTTGTAATGTAATGTCCTCATGGTCAAGAAAGAAATGCATTTTTCTTTACTTTTCTAAGTGGGGAATTTATTGAGACAATCAGGTAACATAATGTCACATAGAATAAAAAAATCATTTTGCTTAAATTTTCAAAGTGGGGGATTTGTTGAGACAATCAACAACTACACTAGCATGGCCAGAGAGAATTGAATTTTATTCCTTTGTAGTATGTGTTCTGAATGTTTGATAGATCTACCCAACATGGCATGATAAGAGGGAATAGACTTGCGTTTAGCAGATGGGCTTGAGAAAGACTAACATTTATGATAGAAGTATTTTCTTTTTAATTTTTCATGTTGACATGTATTATTTTGAAACTATAAATCATGGAGAGTTGTGTAGGCAAACAAACAATGAATGGGTAATTTTTATGTCCATAATACAAGATAAAACTGTGAGAGTAGACATTCTTATGTCACGTGAGAAAATTATGGTGGATGATATCAAAAAAGTGATCCTCAACTTGAAATTTTAAACATAATTGTCAAACAATGTTATGGTAATCTTTCAATATGTTTAATTTTTTAAAATGATGTTGGTGGTTAGGGGAAGGAGCAGGAGGTATTATAGTTGATCTCGAAGGGAAATAAGAAAATTCTTTTATCTGGGGTCTAGGAAGGGAGACAAATAACCAGGCTAAAGCACTCGCTTTGTTTATGGGATTGTGACTAATTGATTAAAGGTTATATAAAAGACTAATTGTCATTAGAGACCCAAAAATGAGTAGGGAAAGGCTCGCCGGGTTTTTGGATGAGATTATTGAAATGTGTGAGAGACATGAGTTGCCCAATGATTTTCAATCTAAAAATAAGTGGATAAACGCTGCCAATGCTTACAGAAGATTTGTAGAACCTCTGGATATTGCACATTATTATCGCATGTGTAAGGGTAAAGGCAACTATCTTTCAGATGGAAGACCCACTCGTCATAAAGTTCTTCAGAAATGGATGGAAGAGAAAGAAAAGAGTCGCAGTTCAAGAAGTCGGAGCGGTCGCACAAAGCTTGCATCCCTCACTCAGGACTCATGCTTTTGGGCACATGTAGAAGAGGCTTTGAAAGACTTGGAAAATCTCAAAGAAGACCAACACCAAAAGCTAGAAAGTCTTGAAATGTTCGAAGGTTATGTGACAAGAATCATCAATGATCACAACATTTCCTCAGATGTTTTCTTGGAAGGAAGCAGGTTCATAGAGTGGTGGAAGGAATGGAAAGAATACAAGCAAAATAAATTCCCTGAATGGAGCTCTCCTTTGTATGAAATAATGGGAACAGTAAGTTGGAAGGACTGATTTTGCGGATTATTGGATGCACATTGTAAAACTCTTTCCAACATAGCTTTGTTCCAATTAGGTTTCTTGTTTTTAAAGAAAGTAATTTCCTTTTCAACATAGCTTTGTTCCAATTAGGTTTCTTGTTATTAAAGATGTAATTTCCTTTGCTGTAATGTAATGTCTTCATGGTCAAGAAAGAAATGCATTTTTCTTTACTTTTCTAAATGGGGAATTTATTGAGACAATCAAGTAACAGAATGTCACATAGAATTAAAAATTCATTTTGCTTAAATTTTCAAAATGGATTGCTTAAATTTTCAAAATGGGGGATTTGTTGAGATAATCAACAACTACAATATCACAGAGACTGAGAACTGAATTTTATTCTTTTGTAGTGCATGTTCTCAATGATTGATAGATCTGCCCAACATGGGATGATAAGAGGGAATAAACTTTTGTTTAGAAGATGGCCTTGAGAAAGACTAACAGTTATGAAAGAATAGAGGTAGGTGAACAAACATTGAATGGGTAATTTTTATGTCCAGAATACAATGAATGGGTAAGTTTTTTGTTTAGAATACAAGATAAAATTGTGAGAGTAGACATTTTTATGTCACTTGAGAAAATTTGGGTGGATGATATCAAAAAAGTGACTCTCAACTTGAAATTTTAACCATAATTGATCTCGAAGGGAAATAAGAAAATTATTTTATTTGGTATCTAGGAAGGGCAACAAATAACCAGGCTAAAGCACTTGCTTTGTTTATGGGATTGAGACTAATTGATGAAAGGTTATATAAAAGACTAATTGTCATTAGAGACCCAAAAATGATAATTAAAACTTTGAGAAAAGGTCTTCGACAAAGTCAAAGTTCCCTTTCAAGAGCCATTCTTTGAATTAGTAAAGAGGTGGAAAGATTTGATAAGGTTGAATATTATCTTGTCCTCTAAGCAATGAATGGAAAGGGGGATAGATTAACAAATGTAGTTTGTAGGTTAGAACAAGGAAGATGAGAAAAAATTAGGATCAAAAGAGAGTCTCAATACCTTGATTAAATCATGAAAAACAACATTAAATTGTTTTATTGGGGTGTTAATCTTCAACAACCAAAGTATGGTAAAGGAAGCCCTAATCCACAGAATAGTCAATCTCAAGACAACCAGTCCAAGCCATAGGAAAAGAAGAGAAATAAGAATACAAGAAAGGACACTGGGAAGTGGTGCGACTTCCACAAAATCCCTTGGCACAACACCGATGAATGTCGATCGAAACAATCATTGGTGTTTGATCTCAAAGAAACAAAGTCAAACCTCGATTTAGACTTCGATTTAGACAATAATAAAAGGAAACAGATAATTGATGCATAACCCATTGCTACTATTGCGACCACAAGAATCCAACCAAATGAACTAGAGGATCTTGAGTAGGGAGAGCTCCTTTTCCATTCACAGATGTGGGTGAAGGGGACCCCACTGCATTTTATTGTTGATAGAAAAAGCCAGAAGAACCTCATCTCAGTAGAGGTCGTCAAGCAGTTGAATTTGCCGACAACGCCACACCCGCATCCATAAAACATCAGATGTTTCCACCGGGGATGTGATATTTATGTTAGCAAGCAGTGTCACATGTCATATGACATCAAGCCCTTCAAGAATGAGGTACTATGTGATGTTGTCCCATTGGAAGTCTGTGATTTTTTGGTAGGCCAATTGTATATGTGGAGGAATCGTGTTCTTTATGAGTGTCGACCCCATAGCGCCATTGTCTCTCTGGGGGGTAAGCCCAATAGGATACCAAAGGTAGTTTTGACTACTATTCCGACAAAACAGTTCTACAAAGTAATCTCTCATACCGCAAAGTTTATCCTCCTCAAAATTTGGTCATAAGAGAAGAACATTGCAACCACTGCAGCCTCGGCCCAAGACCCTTCTATCCAGCAAGAGAAGATCAACAATATTGTAGAAGAACACCAAGATATTCCTATTGCACCTATGGGGGTGCCTCCACACTACCCATTCAAATCAAGTTATGATAAATCTCTCCATGTTCTTCATGTTGCATCTTCACCGACAAAGTCCTTCCACACTAAGGAAGATCATAAAACTAGATTGGTTAAACAAATCCAATGATCTAGGTGGATATCGGTGGCCACCCACATTTTCCAAATGGCTCAAAACGGCTTTCTGGCAATGTTGGCAATTTACTATTTTTGGCAGGTTTTAACTTTCGGGGCCATTTTGAGGGCCCAAATGAAGGTTTTTCGAGATCGAGGTTCTCAAGGATAGCCAAAGGCATGATTGAGCCCCCAAAATGAATCTCCTCGATGATACCTTTCCAATGAGCTATCACACGCCTAAAACAAAGATCGTATGCAAAAGTTACGACCCTGGGAAGTTGATGTACTCACTTACCCAAACGGGGTCCACATGACTTTTGGCGCTTCATCTCCCAGGGTTAGGTTTTTGGATGTCTAGGGTTTTTGGCATTCTTTCTTATTGTAAAAATGCCTTTAGAGCCTCGTTGTAATGATCTTCTTGCGAATGCGAGTAGCCGTCACATCTCTTCTCAGAGATAAGCTGCCACCATTCTAGCGAGTCTTCCACTCTGTATTTTTACAGTCTCTGTACATTTCTTTCATTAATAGAAATTGTGTCTTACTGTATATCTGTTTTTATGGTTGCATCTCCGATACATTTCTGTTATATTATTGAATATCTGCAATATATCTGTGCATTTCTTTATTATATCTCCGATCTCATTTCGTGCCGAAAATAATCCGGATCAGTGGTATCAGAGCAGGTTGCTCTTGATCATTTTTTTCAGTGCATGTCCCCGGCGAGGTCCGAGTATAGCAAGTTGGGTCTCGATCTTGTTGTAAATTCTAACCTTGTACAATATCTACTGCAAACTGATATTCAGAAAAGAACAGAAAATATACAATGGCAAATACAAACATTTCACAGAGATTTTTCACCTAGAAACCCAAACCGGGAAAACCATCATATATTATATTCATACATTGTTTTACATTGTTTACAATACAATATACATATAGGAGCCAACGAAATCCAAAACCCTAACCCAATGACTTGGATTAGTCCAAAACCCTAATTCCTTAACTGGAAATAGAAAACCATCGGCAAAAAACCATGTGCCGAAAAACCACCTAATATCATGTGGTCCCGGAAATATGTCGGCCTGAAAAAAATATTTCGGGGGCGTTGCCCTTGCACCCCTCGAGGGGGGGCCTAGCGCCCCCCCCTCTAACACCCCTACGTGCCTAACACAGGCGCTCAGACACTACTACTCATGCAAAGAATATAACACATACCCAACATTCTCCCACTTGTTGTTTTCTTTGCACACAGGGGGTTACAGGGGTACATAGTCAACAATCCAGGGCAGCAATGCCCATGGATCCTCTACACCAAGAGAACTTCTCAGTGCTCACA
>JZKD02S1675043.1:246330-259215 GCA_000966675.3 Picea glauca
CTTTGGCTAGCCATTTCAAATTAACTAAGGAAATGTGTCCCAAGACACAGGAGGAGATAGAATACATGTCCAGGGTCCCTTATTCATCAGCAGTTGGTAGCTTGATGTATGCAATAGTTTGCACAAGACCAGATATTGCACATGCAGTGGGAGTTGTGAGCAGGTATATGAACAATCTAGGTAAAGAACATTGGGAGGAAATAGAGTGGATTCTCAGGTATTTGAGAGGTACTACTACTCATGCATTATGTTTTGGAGGTTCAAACATTTTTCTACAGGGATATGTTGATTCAAATATGGTAGGTGATAAAGACAACAGGAGGAGCACCACAGGGCATGTTTTTACTATAGGTGGAACAGTAGTAAGTTGGATTTTGAAACTGCAAAAGGTTGTTGCACTTTCAACAATAGAGGTAGAGTATGTTGCTGCTATAGAGGCTAGTAAAGAGATGATTTGGTTACAGAGGTTTATGGAGGAATTGGGAAAGAAGCAGGAGAACAATAGGTTGTACTGTGATAGTCAGAGTGTCATTCACCTTGGAAAGAACTCAGCCTTCCATTTGAAAACTAAGCACATATAGTTGAGGTACCACTAGCCAGAATCCTGTAGACATGTTAACAAATGGAGTAACCAGGGAGAAACTAAGTTCCTTGTTAGTTTCAGTTGGTCTTCAAGAATGAAGATGAAGATGAGAAATTTGTTAGGTCCAAGAAGGTTCAGAGTCCAGCATATACAACAGCAGTGGAGTTGTTGAGATCAGTCTCCAAGTAGGAGATTGTTGGTTGTGGATCCTGATTATCTTCCTGATTCAGAGGTCCTTTCTTTTAGCCATGTTTATACCCCATGAAGTATTTACACCCCAGAAGTATGTACACAATTCCACGCGGGGGAGTGCAGAGGGGGGGTACCCCCTCTGCGAGGTCTGTGGGGGCTATCCTCTCGGTTGGGGGGTTTGGGGGCAAGCGAGCCCCCAGCGGGGGTTTGGGCACGAAGCCCCCGAAGGAAAAATTGCCTTGTAAATGTATATTGTAATTTCATTGTAAATCTGGACCGTTCATTATAAGGTCACAGATCTAACGGTAGAGATTATGTTAGGGTTTTTTTCCCTAGAAGGCAACCCTCTTTTATGAGGGAAATGTATTGCGGCTATGGTTAATGGGGAATATTGTATCCCTTCATATGCTGGATAATAATAAAGGAAGGACCTGGCAATTTCTCTGGTGGACGTATCCCATACTGGGTGAACCACGTAAATCTGTGTCTCTATTGTATTGTGTATCTTCTGTGTTTTTGTTTCCACATTTGTTTTATTTTATTGCTCCACAGTCCTGTTTTTCTAACAGTTGGGATTCTCTCATATTGCATGGGCCCTCAACCAAGTGACCAAAGGCGGTGGAAGGGAAAATTTTGCGTGGAGGAAGGAGTAACAAGGAGCATTTGATGATCTAAAGCATTGCATGTGCTCAACTCTAGTACTCTCCTTTCCCAGTCTACAACAACTGTTCAAGATTGAGACTCATGCATCTGAATATGTTGTAGGCATAGTTCTCACTCAGCACGGTCATACGATATCATACCATAGTGAGACACTCTCAGATACTTTCCCTAAATAACCCACCTATGAAAAGGAAATTTATTCCATTGTACAATCTTGTCGTCAATGGAAACATTACATTTTGGGAAAGGAGACAATCATCCACATCGATCAAAAGCCTCTATAGTTCATACAGATACATGGGAAGTTGCAGAATGAATTCCATCATAAGTGGTCCACATACCTACATCAGTTCCATATCAACATCAAGGATAAGACAGGGAGCACAAATCATGTCATTGACTACCTTAGTCGACCTCTCATGGTTGCACTCACCACTATGCTCCATTCTTGTGGACATGAGCCATCTAAATGGCCTCAACTTTATCAACAATATCTAGACTTTGCCACCACCTATCAACTCTTGGGCACAGGCGCAAATGTCACTTATTTTCACATTCAGGATGGATTGTTACGCCATCTGAGCCATCTCTGTGTTCTTGTAAGAGAGCATGCAAAGATGATTTGGGAGGCTCACTACAGTCAGATGGCAGGACATTTTGCGTGGAGGAAACTTAGTCCATTCTACAAAAACATTTTTATTGGCCAAAAATTCGATAAGATGTAAGAAAGTATATCATATATTGCATTGCATGTGCCATTTCCAAGACATCCATAAAGAAACAAGGATTATACACCCCTCTTCCTACTCCCGAGAGGTCGTGGGAATCCATATTGATGGATTGCATGTCTGGCCTTCCGTCCACCACACAAGGCAATGATTTTGTATTTTCGGTAGTTGATTGGTTTTTAAATATGTCCATCCTCACAACCTGCAAGAAGAGCATCACAACAGTAGATACTACCAAGCTCTTCTTCAAATGAGTGTGGTTCCATTTTGGGATACCACAGACTATCATCTCCGATCAGGACAACAAGTTCCTCAACACATTTTGTTCGAGTCTCTGGTCATTGTTGGAGAACAAGATCACTAAATCCACTGCTTTGCACCCCCAAACCGATGACCAAATAGAGGTCGTCAATCAGATGATTGTGCACATCCTGCACATGTGCAAATCTAAGCATCTACATGCCTGGGATGTGAGTCTTTCCTACTCTCAACATAGCTACAATAGGCCTCTCCATAGCTCCACCGACCATATCCCATTTTAGGTGGGGTTGGGATTCCAACCCTTGGGTCCCATTGATGTTGCACTACCTTTTGCAACCACACAGGTAGAATCTTCCCATGTTTAGTTTGAGACCGAAAAATCCACCAGGTTCATTGAGAAGATTCAACACATCCTCCAATAGGTCCATGAGATTTTGTAGAAATCCAATGCTAAGTACAAGCAACACCATGATCAAAATAGGGTACCACACTAGTTTCAGGTGGGAAATAAGATATGGTTACATTTGCAGAAAGAGAACCTTACAGGGCCCCATCAGAAGCTTCACTCACTTCTCTATGGGCCTTACACTATCACCAAGGTTGTGGGTAGAAATTATTTTGATCTCAACACTCCACCCTTCCTTGGCTTGCACCCAGTGTTCAATGTGGACCTCCTCCGACCATATTTTTCACCATTATCAGAAACCTCAGAGATCACATAATATCTTACACTAGTAGGGATCAACCCTGACTACATGGAATGGGCATCCACTAATCATATCATGGACACATAGGTCAAGGGCACTCGCCAACAGAGGATCTAGCTTTATCAGGTTATCAAGGTAGGGAAACTCCTACACCAATGAAAGTGGCTCACTCGGGGCCAGATTCAACAAAATTTTCGTCACCTAATGGGGGAACTCAATGCATTGGAGACCATTTCTTCCTAAGGGGGGAGGACTGATCTAGGTGGATATTAGTGGCCACCCACCTATTCCAATTGGCTCCTCTTGATAGATTTTATTCCAACATGTTCTTATGTACTTCTTTGAAATGGTGGTTTCTACACTTTTGGGGTTGTCTAAATCCCTACACATCTTCCAGGTGGAGAAAGGTGGCCGCTCACCTAATCTAATTGGCTTATTTTTGGATTTTTCATGTTAGTACATATTTATGTACTTCTATGGCCATTTTGGGGCCCTAAACAGTGTTTTTTTGGCTTGCCACAATCAAACTATAGACAGAGTCAAATTTTGAAGGATTAATGTGTATTTCTCGAAAATACCTTTCCAATGGGCTATCATGTGCCTAACATGGAGGTTGTATGCAAAATTTACAACCACGGGAAGTTGAGGTACGAACTTACCCAGTGGGGCCCACATAACTTTTGGCATTTGATATCCTAGGGTTACGTTTATGGATGTCTAGGATTTTGGAATTCATGCATAATGTTAAAAAGGCCTCTGGAGCCTCATTGTAACCATTCTTCTCAGACAGATGCAAGTAGCAACCACATCTCTCTTTAGAGATAGCTACCACCATTCGAGCAAGTAGTTTTCAGTTCAATATTTTTACTCACTTTATATCCCTCCCTCTCCCTCTCTCTCTCCACCCTCTACCCATTTTCCCTCTCTTCCTCTTTCCCTTTGTCTCTCCCCACCTATTCCCCCATATCTCTATTTAACTCTCTCTCTCCCTTCCTCTCTTTCTCTATATCCCCTTCCCTACCTCACCCCCTAGTGCCACACACTCTCTCCCTCCCATTTCTCTTCCTTCCTGTTGCGTTTGTCTCTCACAAACAGTGTTGGTACTAAGGTATTCACCTGACTGCTTAAGTGCATAGCTAATCCACCTCAAGAGTTGGAATGATTGGTTTTTATGAATTAAGTTTGTTGGTTCGATGATAGATAGATTTTCAAGGGTAGAGACTTAGTTGAACTATTCAAAGGAAATACAAACAGACATACAATTTGTTACTTCTTGTATGAAATTTCAGACTTGAAATAATATTTTTGATCCAAAACATGTACCTAGACACAAATTGTCCAAATAGGTTGTATTACAATAAACTATTCACTGAAATGATCGTTGAGATCAGGTTGCATGACAATAAACAATTCATTAAAACAATAGTTGAAAGGAAAAGAAACAATAATTTTCATACAGTTCAATTTTCATCTAGATAAGATAAGAAGACACACAATATTTGAGAAAACACAGTCTCTCACCAAAAATTATATTCACCAGGTGGAAAAATTAATAGTTTTATGCTTCAAGGCCCAGTCAAAATCCTGATGCTTGATCTCCCAAAAACCAATCCTTTTTACATTCAAAATCAATCTATATATCTCTATCCAAAGAGGGTTTGATTACCTATATAGGATCTAAACTCTAAAGTTCAACTTTAGATCACAATCAAATCCTGTAGATTCAACGTTATTGTTAGTTCCTAATTACAATTTGTAAACATTTGTTTAAACTGAGTGGATTTGAGTTGAAGTGTTAGTTCATAACTCCCCATTAATTCGACCTCAAAAACATTGTTCATATAAAAAACAAATAGCAAATTATTACAAGTGGAAACAATGCTTCTAACTAAACAAAGACAAAATTCTATTAGTGAAACTGGAAGTTATTGTTGATAACTAAATTAAACAAGATGCATAGAAACAATATTCATGAGTTGTTGCTGGAAGTTGACTTTGCATGGATGTCCACGTAGACAAAAAACTAGAGACCAACCTCAAAAACAGTTGGGTCAAGATGGCACATGTCTCTAATTTCTTTATCCTTTGACAAAAATAGACACTTAGATTATTTCCTTCACTAACATGCATGTTTCTGATGTTGCTTTTGCAATTTCTGATACTTTTTCTCCAGCTTATTGTGTTGCAGCTCAAGATCATTTTTGTTGTTGTTGTAGACTCTGAATTTTTTGCCTCATGTCATCAATTTGTTGCTTCAGATCTTTCACCTGGTGGTTGTCATTCATATCCTTACCAACTTCAAATTTTGTCTTGATTAATGTCTTTACTTTTCTTTCATTCTTGAGCCCCTGCTCTTCCTTTGCAACATGTTTATTGAGGTCAATGGACAACTTGGATTTCTTTGGCCACATTTCATATCTGGGTTCTTTCTTAGTTTTTTTACCAATTGTGTCTCTCACGGGTTCCTGCATCATTAAATTTTTTTATTTGACCTCTGGTTTGAAATCCTATGGAACTTGCTCAGGGGCCATCTCTGCATATGGAGTTATGTCATCAAAGTCCTTCTTAGGGCCTCTATAAAAGTCCATCACATTTTGTTCTGATTCCATATTTGTAGTGTACTATGTTTTTACATAAGCATATTTTACACCTGAGGTCTCCCCTTCATTGAATTTATTCTTTGCCTTATCCCCTGTCATCCCCTTCAATGTATGTATAGCAATCACCTCCATATTGGAAAATTTAGAGATTTCTTCTTCACTATCCTTATCCTCAGTTACTATGGGATTTTGATATTTTAAGGATGGGTCAAACAATGCCTTGTAAGTCACTCTCAAATGGTTAGTGAGTCTGGTTTTTCTGTTGGGTTTGGTTGGAATTCCAGGGACCTGGATTACCTTTGTTTTATTTTTATTTTTTTGGCCTCAGGTGATTCCTTAATCAGGGTATCTACTGGCACAAATTATTATGCAACAATCTCAAGACTGGTTGGTTTATTCCTCTTTTGTGTACTTGTTTTTGAATTGAGAGTTTTGTCTAGCTGCATGGTAGTGGGCATAGTTTTATCCTTAGACTGTTCATGTGACAATGGGCTTGCTAGGATGGCATGTTCTTCTCCCTTTTTGATATTGTTCCTGGCATACACTTTTCCACTTTTCATCTCCCTCTATTTTGTTGTAGAGGACCTTAATTGTCTTCGATGGATTTGCTCTCTTGGTTGAGTAATTGATCTTGCTTTCTCAGATCAGGTTCCCCATTTTTTAGGTGCAGTCTTCTTTTTGTCTTGATGGGTAACTTCTGATGAACATACAGGTCCAGGAGAAACCCTATCTTCTTGGTTAGCCTCATCCCTATGTTTTGGTTGTGGATAAACTTTTTGTCCTTCCTCCTGTCACCCTAAAGACTCCAGAAAATACTTCAAGGGAATTTATATTTCGTTTAAATCAAAGAGAACCAAAATTTTAATGAACCCTTGGTGATGTAGGCTTCTATGAGTAGATTCAGGGTAACTATGGATTCTCTTAGACATTTTAGTTAATCTCTTAAGCAAATAGAAGAAAAGGTTTAATTCCTTGTCACCATTTAAGTGCATAAGGAATTGAATGTGATAACAGTGAACGATTGAGAATCTACCTTCTCCCATGATATACCTTTGAACTGCAGTGAGAATGCCCCTCCACTCTTATTTAATACTCATAATTGAGATTCCCTCACTCCAATAATGATTTTGGTGTACTTCCACAAGAAAATTGTTGCAGATTTCAACTGGCCATTTTCCCTTTTTAAACCATCTTTAACAACTAATCGGGAGAGTGCATGCCCTCGTGATGAAGTGCTCTGTAATATCAATGGTGGTGTCCCCGAGTTGAATCTGAAACCCATCAAAGTTCTATGCAAATATTAGGGCCAGTCTTGTGTTATGCCCATTTAAGGAACATATAAAGTGAAACCATTCTCCTTTGATAAATATATCTCTTATTTATGGAATATCTTCGAACAATTCGAGCCTTGTTGGCTCCATTATGTTCAATTGCTAGTGTTCTATTCATTTATTTTTATTCGTGCATGCCCCCAACAAGATTTGGGTACATGAAGTTGGTACTTGAACCAGTCGAGCCTTTGCAAGATCGGTCGCACCGAGCCCGAAAAAAACCCATGGGGGACGAAAACAAAGATGATGACCAAGAGATCATTTTAAAATGTTTCTCGAGGAAGCCCTTGTGTGACAAAGGAATGAAATTATCGAAAAATTTGCACAGATCCTTCGGTGGTTTCCCATAAGAGAAGCATATTCATCAAGCGGCCATGCAACCCCCTTCAAGGTACATGTAAATTTTGATATTACATTATTTGAAGGACTGATAGATGCATATGTTGTATATAAATGGTTGAATCTTCTCGAAGGGTATTTTTCGGTCCACAATTTTTTCGATAGGGAAAAGATTACTTTTTCACTTCTTAAGGTTGTCGTTGATGTTAAGGACTGGTGGGATACTTACTATGAGCAAAGGAACATAGAGGAATCTTCAATATCTGCAGTCACCCCCACATGGGATTCCTTAAGGGATGTCTTTAAAGAACAATAACTCCCTGTTGGAAGCTACAAGGACCAGTACACAAGATGGACCACCTTGCATTGGGAAAGGGACTAGACAGTACCAAATTTCACGAATATTTTCCATACCCTGTGCACCAAATTGGGTATCAAAGAATATGAGTGACATCTGGTGCTCAAATACCACGGTTGTTTTCATAGATACATTCAAACAAAAAATGGAGTTTTTGGACATCGCATCAATGGGTACAGCTTATAGATATGTTGTCAATATCGAGCATAAATTTAAGCAGAAGAGACGAGAGTTTGGATCTGCAAAGTTAGCCGAAGCAAGGTAAAGGCAACCACAACACACAAAACAAGGTACATAGCAAAGATGGCCACTCTCAGGCAACCATCCCAAGCCGCAACATAAGAAGGGTAATCAGAAGTCGAAGAAGGACACGGTAAAATGGTGTGAATACCATAAATACCCTTGGCACAACATAGACGAATTTCTCTCCAAGAAGTCACTCGTGGCTAAGATGAAATCTTCTGAGTCATAGGTCGATTCTGACTCCGAATCAAATCCAGAAGGAGGGAAGTGGATTATCGATGTTGAACCCAGTGCCACTGTCGCTACCACCAAATTCCAGCCAAGAGAACTAGAAGAACCAGAGGAAGGGGAATGCCTCTTTCACTCACAGATGTGGGTAAAGGGGGCTCCACTTCATTTCATTGTCCATATCAGAAGTCATAAGAACCTGATCTCAACATAGGTCATAAACTGACTGTACCTGTCGATGACACCCACCTGCAGCCCTACACCATCGGCTGACTTCACCAAGGAAGATATCTTTGTGTCAGCCAACAATGTCGTCTACCCTATGACATCAAGCCTTTCAAAGACAAGGTATTGTGTGATATTGCTCCCCTTGAAGTTTGTGATGTTCTTTTAGGACAACCATATTTGTGGAAGTGACATATCGTGTATGAGTCTAGACCTCGTAGTGTTATTATTACTTTGGGTAGAAAATTGTACATGATACTAGAGGTAGTGCCACCTACCGATATTTCTTTAATCTCTATTAAGCAATGTAGTAAGGTCATTTCACAAATCGAGAAGTTCTTCTTCTTTGTGATCCATGCTCACAATAAGAAGAAGGTTGTCACCACATCTATGGCCTCTACACAGAGTCTCTCTTTGCAGTCGAAGTAAGTGGACGAGATCGTGGAAGAGTACATAGAAATCTCCTCCTCACCCACCAGGGTATCGACGCACTGCCAAGTCAAGCATCCAATTGATCTAACCCCTCTTGTACCTCTACCTAATGGACCAGTCTATCATAGCTCACTGATGGAAAATGACAAAATCAAGAATCAAATCCAAGAGATTCTTCAACAGGGGCACATCAGACCCATCTCCTCCCCTTGCGGAAGGTTGATTGTACTAGTGCAGAAGAAAGACGAGACCTAGTGGCTCTGCATTGATTACAGAGCATTAAAAAAATTCACAGTCATGAACCGGTACCCAATTCCTAGAATTTATGACCTTCTTGACCAACTCAAGGGGGGAAATTTCTTTAGTAATATTGACCTAAAGTATGGCTACCAACAGGTTCCAATCGAAGCAACTAATGTATGGATGACATCTTTGAAATCTAAAGAAGGTCTCTTCGATTGGTTGGTCAAGCCCTTTATCTTAACAAATGCACCAACCAATTTCATGAGTTTGATGGATTATGTATTGAGACCCTTCACCAACTCTTTTGTGGTGGTATATTTGGATGAAATCCTCATCTTCAACAGAAATTGGGAGGAGCACATGCAACATGTTTTGTAGGTTTTGAGCACTCTGTGGCAGCACAAGCTATATGCCAACTTGGAAAAATGCTCCTTTGGCATGAACAGGTTCCAATAATTGGGCTACATTGTTGATGAGCATGGGGTACATGTTGATCCATCTAATATCTAATTTAGTCATGACTCATCAGCCCCGACCACACTCACCAAGCTTCGAAGCTTCTTGGGACTGACCAACTTCCATTGGCGGTTCATGTTGGGATTCTCCCATATTGCATGGGCCCTCAGCCTGGCAAGTGAGAAAAGGTGATGGCAAAGAAAAGTTCACGTGGGGGAAGGAACAAGAATGAGAATTTGATGATCTGAAGCATCTCTTATGCTTATCTTCAATACTCTCCTTACCCGATCTGCAAGAACTGTTCGATATTGAGACTGGTGCATCCAAATATGATGTAGGAGCAGTTCTCACTCAGCATGATCATCCGATAGAATACCATAGTGAGACACTTTCAGATACTATCCAGAAATACCCCACCTATGACAAGGAAATGTACTCCATTGTACAAGAATGTTGTTAATGGAAACATTACAATATGGGAAAGGAGACAATCATCCACACTGATCATAAGCTTCTGCAGTTCATAAAGATACGGGGGAAGTTACATAACGAATGCTATCAGAAGTGGTCCACCTACCTATAGCAGTTTCATCTCAACATCAAGTATAAGACAGGGAGCGTAAATTGTGTCATTGACTACCTTAGTCGACCTCTTGTGGCTGCACTCACCACCATGCTCCATTCATCTTGACATGAGGCATCTGAATGGCCCCAACTTTATCAGCAAGATCTCGACTTCGCCACCACCTATCAACTCTTGGGTACAGGCGTGAATGTCATCAATTTTCACATTTAGGACATTCTGTTATGCCATATGGTCCATCTCTTTGGTCTTGCAAGCGAGCATGCAAAACTGATTTGGAAGTCTCACTACAATCGAATGGCAGAACATTTTGGCATGGAGAAAACTATGTCTATTCTACATAAACATTTTTATTGGCCAAAGCTTCAACGTGACGCGAGCAAGTATATCATATTTTTCATTGCATGTGCCATTGCCAAGCCAACCATCAAGAATCAAGGATTATACACCCCTCTTACCACTCCCAAGAGGTCGTGGGAATCCATATCGATGGATTACATGTCTAGCCTTCCGACCACCAAGAAAGGCAATGATTGTGTATTTTTGGGAGTTGATCGGTTTTCAAATATAGCCATCCTCGTAGCCTGGAAGAAGAGCATCACAGTGATAGATACTGCCAAGATCTTCTTCGAATGAGTGTGAGTCCATTTTTAGATACCACATACTATCATCTCTAATCGGGACATCAGGTTCCTCAGCACATTTTGGTCGAGTCTCTGGCCACTATTGGAGACCAAGCTTACTAAATCCATTGGTTTCCACCCCAAACCGACAACCAAACAGAGGTCATCAATCAGATGACTGTGCACATCCTATAAATGTACAACCCTAAGAGTTCACGTACCTAGGATGAGAGTCTTTCCTATGTTCAACACAACTATAATAGGGCTCTCCATAGCTCCACCGACCATAGCCCATTTCAGGTGGGGTTGGGATTCTAACCCTTGGGTTCCATTGATGTTGCACTACCTCTTGCAACCACACAGATAGAATCTTCCCATGTTCAATTTGAGGCCAAAAAATCCACCAGGTTCATTGAGAGGATTCAATAGAACCGCCAACAGGTCCATGAGATTTTGCAGAAAGCCAATGCTAAGTACAAGGAGTTCCATGATTAACACAGGGCACCACACCTGTTTTAGGTGGGAGAAATGATCTCATTTCATTTTCAAAAAGAGCGTCTTACATGGGCCCATTGGAGGCTCCGTACACTTCACTATGGGCCTTACACTATCACCAAGGCTTTGGGTAGCAATGGTTTCGAGCTCAATACTCCACCCTTCCTTGGATTGCACCCAGTGTTCAATTTGGACCTCCTCGATCCATATTTTCCACAATTATGGGACACCTCATACATCACATAATAGATGACACCAATAGATCTCAACCCTGACTGCATGGAACATGCATCCACTAATCAGATCGTGGACACACAGGTCAAGGGAAGTCGCCAACAAAGGATCCAAGTTTATCGGGTTGTCAAGGTAGGCAAACTCCTACACCAAGGAAAGTGGCTCAACCGGGGCCAAATTCAGCAGAATTTTCCTCACCTGATGGGGGAACTAAATGCAATGGATACCATTGCTTCCTAAAGGGGGAGGACTGATCCAGGTAGATATTGGTTGCCACCCACCTATTCCAATTGGCTCCTCTTGACATTTTTTAGTCCAACATGTTCTTATGTACTTCTTTGTAATGGTGGTTTCTACACTTTCGGGGCTGTCAAAATTCCTACACATATTATAGGTGGATATTGTTGGCTTCCCACCAAATCCAACTGGCTTATTTTGGGAGTTTTCATGTCAGCACATCGTTTTGTACTTCCAGGGTCATTTTGGGGCCCTAAACAGTTTGTTTTTGGCTCTCCATAGTCCAGTTGTAGACAAAGTCATAGTTTGATGACATAATGTGTAGTTCTCAAAAATACCTTCCCAACGAGCTATCACACGCCTAAACGGGAGGTTGTATGCAAAAGTTACGACCACGGGAAGTTGAGGTACCACTTAGCCAGAAGGGCCCACATAACTTTTGGCATTTCATCTCCTAGGGTTAGGTTTTTGGATGTCTAGGGTTTTGGCATTCATGAGTAATGTTAAAAAGGTATTTGGAGCCTCATTGTAATCATTGTTATCATATGGATGCGCGTAGTAGCCACATCTCTCCTCATAGATAACTACCACCATTCGAGCAAGTTGTTTTCAATTCTGTAGTTTTACAGTTTTATCCTATTTTATTTATTCAATAGAAGTTATTGTTCATTGGATATTTGTTAGTGTTCACAACATCTCTATGTTATTGTATTCAATATGTAATTCTTTTTTTTCCTCTCATAAATTCGGATCAACCTTATCTATTATTATTAGTATGAGGGTGAGTGGATGAAGTGGGTGGTCAAAAAGTGGCAAGGGGTCAGCACGAACATGCACTCGTAGGAAAACATGAGCGTTTCTACGAATGTGCACGCGTTACTGATGTGACAGGTTCATAAAACCTTGAACCTCCACTCAACAAGCCACGTAGGCACATTCCCAAGAACATGTGCGTGTTCCATAAAGATATGTGTAGAAGAACACATGTGCATTCCTAATAAAAATAATGTGTGCACACTTTAAGAACGTGCGCGCATTCCTAAAGTGCACACACGTTATTAGGAACAGGAACGTGCACATGTTCCTTTTAACATGAAATATCTCTCTTTCCCCCCTCTTCCCCC
>JZKD02S1675043.1:268623-278739 GCA_000966675.3 Picea glauca
ACACCTCGAAAGAGAACTTGTTAATAGAAGTGGAAAGGGTAGTTGTAAAATTATGATAGAGTTCTTCAATGTTTTCCTTATAAGTTAGGAGGTTTAATTTACTATTTAAATCCTTCAAGAAAATGTCAACTTTACTTTTGTCAAAGTGCAAATTCCTTTGATTATCAGAATTCTCTTCAATGGTGCCCCCCCATAAAATATCCCCCATAAAATATTAAAAAATAATGAAATCTATAAAGTATCTCCATTAGAATATTAAAAAAATAATGTATTTGAAATAATCACTATAATGACGTTCCTTTCAAACTTCTATTTGGAATTTTCTCTTCCAAAAACATCACATGGATGTAGGGATCCATTAATGAAATTATTCTCATAACTTTTTTCAATGAATAGAAAAATGAATTGTTACAAGGGAAAAACTCTCTATGGCTAAGGGTAAACCACAACAGACAAGTATGACTACAGAAATCAACTCAATTCTAACATGTGTTATATAGAATAATGTGCAATACGAGGAAAAATCCTACCTCGATCCAATCATTTGATGTCGTTCCATCGTTGAGCACTTTGACCCAAAGCTTTATACCTGCAAGAAGTTCTCAACAAACAAGCGATGCTAGTATATAGTGACAGTATATAAAATGAGTTAGCACATTAGATAGCACAATCCATTAATAAACATTACAAACATGCCCATGGATAATAATAATATATTTGCAATATATCGATAGGACGGGAAAGGAGTATTTATATTAATAATTGATCAACAGAAGTATCAACATTACAGACTTCCGTGTCAGCAGGGTTCGAAACTTAGAAACCAAGTTCCTTCCAACTGGGTCTCCACCACTTCAATCCTCCACCAAAGGCAATCTCATAGCAAAGAGGTAATGAGATCCTCTCGACAATAAGGAAAGAGCTTGGGGGTTGAACACCATGTTCAGACTTGAGGGAAAAAGGGATGTAGACTAAATATGAAGTAATTTCTCCAGAGTAACTTTGCTCTCCAAGTTGAATGCTTTCTATCTCTTTTTCCATAGCTCGAAATTTTGCTCTTATAGCCTCTAGAATGCAACTGAAGGGCCGAGTCGGAACGTTTCCAGTATATGGAAGGCCAAATATCAGAGATCATTTTTCGTGACATGGAAACCCGACCTCATTTTGTATTTTTTGGCACAAATCCCGATATACGCGAGCTGTAGTGGAGTAGCAAGCGTATACGCATCTTGCAAAGCAGTTAGGAAGCATATATGTGGAAAAATATATAATTTTGTCTTTGGATTTATCAAAAAAGGGGGTTGATAAGTCTACATAGGGAAATGGAAAAAGGCCCTTTGTGTAAGATAGCAATGGTGAGGCAAATCTTGCTATAACAAATGCCCCCTAATGTGTGAGATCAGAGGAGTATCTGCGATGGCCAAAATACATTATAAATAACCTGGAAGTGGAGTGGTAGAGAACCAACTGGACGAACTCAATTGCTCATTACATTATGTACTGACTTTGCATACATGGATGCCAAAAATACAATGTAGATCCATGTGGAAAATATACCAACAATTGTTCATGGTCATGAGTAGGAAAATATAAATGCGGTTACATGCCAATAGTTGTCATAGTCACGAACAAGGCCCAGTGAAACTAGTCTCAAAATCAATCTGAAGATATATGTATACCGTGGAGTACAATCTAATCTCCCATGATCGTTGAAGTCAAATAGGTACTGGTCCAATAAAATGGAAGAAACAGATCAGGAAAGTTGTGTCTACAAAGTGATGTCTTCAAGTCTTCAATACAATCCGCCAATGGTGCAAGTCTACATCATGTGAATAAATGAGTTGAGGTCAAACACGATGAGACATCATTTGATTACCGGTCATTGAGGTATACCGTTAACAAATGTGATACAACCTACCAATGATGAAAGTAGGTATCAAGGCACCGAGTACATCTCTGGAAATGTGAATAAAGGAGTTGGTGTCAAACATTTGAGAGATCCATTGATCAGGAGACATTGATGTATTCCCATCTTTCAATGGTGAGAGAGCCTGCCACTAATGAGTGCAAACCTCAAGGTACTCATAAAACTCCAAGTCTCATATCTAGAATACATGAACTGAAGTCGATGGAAAGAGACCCGTTGAAAGGAGAGCATTAAGGCATATCTCATCAGTCAGCACGAGGAACAAAGAATAAGCTTCATGTTTTGGTGGAGATCGGACGAAGAACATGTTCACGAACCAACAACCCTGTGCATCTTTTGCATGTGCCAAATGCAAGTGGTACACGGAAAATACCCTCTGAATAGAAGCCAGTGATACAAAATTGCTGACAAAGGCGAGGAAACCATCAATAAGGCTAATGGAATCCAAGACACTACACGAATCCCAAAGTGTGAATAGATGTCTTTCCGTCGAACATAAGCAAAACCACCCAATCAACAACCCATGATGAAATGTCGATTGTTGGGTTCAAGGTGAGCTACCAATGATGATTGTATGGACAGGGTGCATCATAAGACCAAAGTATCATGTGATTCTGAGACAAACTGAGGGTATGGCCAACATGCGAAGTCAATATTTATAAGGAGTGGCCAACACAGGTTGATACACTTCCTTTGAACAAGAGAATGAGACATAAGGTGGACTCTGGCAGCATAGAATTAATGATTTGACAATTAGATGCAGGAAGCATCCATAATGTTCTCTATAGTGGTTGGAAGATTAACCAGTCGGTAGAGAAAATTATGTAACGAGATCAGCTTCCTAAGGCCATGCTAAACCCAAAATTATGATGATGCAAGGATTCAATAACTTTGTGCTCTGTTCGAAGGCGACACGACTGCTACCAATTACAATATAGTACTCCCTTCCCACCCGTATTTTTTGTTTTTTCATAACAAGTGAATGCTATGATACATAGGAGGGAACAAGTGTCGCAAGTAAGAAAAACTAGTTCCAGTAGTGGAACGTACCTATGCTCAATGCAAGGAAATGCATGCAAGAGATGGACACTTGGGGTGATGTTCCCTCCAGGGTATAGGGTGTCAAATTGCGAAGGATATAGACAAGGCTCTGCTTGGTTGAGGATGAAAACTGCTTGGGCCATGGTTTATAATGCAAAGCGAGAACCGACTTAAGGCTCAATACTACAAGCAAGGGCATGATATGCAATCACAGTTTAACACCAAAAAATGTCCTTTTTTATATCTCTTAGTCTACTTGGTGTGAAAAAGGGGTAAACTTGTGCCAAATAGATGTCTTTTCAAATCCAATTTACGATTGTGAAGAAGACAAGTTCACTCGACGATCTTTTCCATTTTTGATAGCGAGTCGGAAAATATCTTAACTAAGACTCATGATCTTTCAAATCCAATTTTAACGAGTGTGAAAGGGACAAATCACTTGGCGATCTTTTCAATTTTTAGTAACGAGTCGGAAAAGAGCTTAACTAAGACTCATGTTCTTTCAAATCCAATTTTAACGAGTGTGAAAGGGACAAATCACTCAACGATCTTTTCAATTTTTAGTAACGAGTTAGAAAAGAGATTAACTAAGACTCGTGTTTTTTGTCTAATCAAGATGTAAAGGGGGAGGCCAAGGTTCCCGACCCGGCCTTCTGCCAAAAGTCAGTATCCTGCAGATCGCTGACAAAAGCTTGGGAAAGCCCAAATCTCTCCAAGTTGAGGAGGAGAAAGTGCTAACGGAGTACATAGTCTCTGTTATGGTTCGAATAATGTCTCTTAGTGGAACATACATAGGTGGGGTTATGGGATTTCCCATCAGGTCGTCCCAGTCGAAGGGGACCTCGTAAGAACTCGGAGAGAGAGTATTCAGAGGAAGAATGAATATCTCTTGTTTAGAAGGGGGAAGACTTGGAATGTTGATGATGTGACTGGAGGGTGCATCACTCTTTTCAGGGAGAGTCAGTTTGACCATAAATGGCACCGACATGGTCACTTATTCAATTATAGGTTGAAGAGGATGTATGCTAATGGGGGCATGAGACGCTTCACCCTCCGTGGGGGGTTTGAGGTCAGAGGAAAATATCAGTGGTGAGACTGTTGGGATCATTAAAGGTGAAGTGGTGTGAGGAGGAACCATGGGTGTCTTAGAGTTCGAAGGGCTTTTGGGTGAGCCTCACGCCTTTGGTATCCCGACAGTCACTGGGCATAAGCGAGTAAGATGGATTCCTTCACAAGTCCTGCAAAGGAATTTAGGCTTACGTCTGAGACATTTAGGGTTCTCGATGGGACTGGCTGAGGAAAGAGAGTCGTCTCATGTATGATGAATAGGGGTCGGAGGCATGACACAGCTATGATATGGGGTGAAAAGGATGGTGCCCCCAACATAATTGGTAGAGGTTGGAAGTGATTTGTCGACATGATTTGTAGAAAGTGTCGACTCATCTCTGACATGACTAGCAGAGGTGGGCGATGGTGCACTGGTGTGGCTAATAGTGGTTGGGATAGCGATAGATTGTGGTATTTGATTCCAAGGTCCCAGAAAAGATTGATTCTAAAACATTGCAGGCCAGAAAGGATCTTGGTATACTCCCTGTCCTGGCCCAGAAACATGGTGGTTTATGCCAAGGTGGTCTGAAGAGGTATGGACGGGCATCATCACTGAGGTCTGTAAAGAGACTGAGGTAGGATAAGAATTATTCTAGTGAGGATATATGTTTCCCCCTTGTGAGGGTGTCCCATAAGGAGGGTATCCTGAATTATAAAATTGATTCTCCCCATATGGAAGACCTGGGGGTACTTGAGGACCTAGTACAAAAAATGTGTTTAAAGGTACCAACATGAAAGATGAAAGATACATGGGCGGGGTGTAATAAGCACCCATATGAGAACTAGTTCCTGAAAGAGCATAGCTAGGATTGGATCCATAAGGTGGAAGGTTCCAACCTCCCATGGGAAAACGATTCATATCAAATGAAGAAGTGGGCATGGGAGCGATGGTGCCTCCAAGTCCAATGCTAGGATTCATATAAGTAGACCAGAGAGGGGGTTGCACATGGGAAGGAATATCAACAGAAAAATGACTAGAGACCCAAGGTGCGGATTGAGCGTTGTAATCGTGCATACCATTGTAAAAAACAGAAGGGTCTTCCCCCATGAAATAAGGAGGCATCATGGGGGGGGGGGGTAACGGTGAATGGAGGAGTAAAAGGCACTCCACTATCCATGATAATGAAACCAAAAACCAGAGTCCTAGGGCCAACTAGTAATCAAAGAGCATACCAAAAATTCAAACGACCAATATGCATGCAAATATGCTAAAGTGGGTGAGTGGCCTCCCTCGCTAAAGAAGGTATGCCTCGTCTAGGAGGGACCTGAGACTCCCTGCTAAAGTTTGGAGGTAATAGAATCAGTTATAAGGGCCCTCATAGGCTTAACAACTAGTCGGTCAGATCCCCCCGGAGATGTAATCTTCCATAAAGATCATGTGCTATCTGACCCCTATCTGACTCAGTATATAGGCAGAATAACCCATGCAAGTAACCTATGAGAAACCTAAGTCAAGCAACTAATCAACCACTGTATAATTAATGCAAATGCGAATAGTCGTAAGTCTGTATAACCGTATGGGTAGGGTATCAAATCCTGGAACCTTGAAAGTACCACCTCTCACAGAGGTATGGATACTAGAAAGATCCCCAAATATGAATAAATCCATAGAAATATCTTTGATGCTAGGTGAGTATCCAAGGGTTATCCCTTCAACAAACTTCGCGTGACCTCGTGCTTAACTCCGTTGTGAGCGGAGCCTCCTGATATTACCAATTATATAATGGATTTCTCAACTCCCTGTTTCAGACACATATGTTGATTTAATTGCCTTGGAGAATTTTACTCACAAAATCCTATTCCAAGGCAGTAAATCCTAGGCTAGTTTGTGCACACTAAAAAATAAAATCGTGATGAATCAATTTTAGTTTAAAGCATACATTTTATTGGCTGTGATTACTCAAAGAGGTATAGAAATGAAACTCATGGTGTTATGACTCTGCATGAAAATAAAAATAGATATAATGCAAATCCTAAATTTAACTTTTCAGTGAATGATATACTAAATAAAAACAATGCAATCTTCAATTTTAACTCTGCAACTCAAAAGTAAAATGCAATCTTTCGCTAAATGTGCTAAGCTAATGATAAAGGTTCAAAGACAAAAATACCAACCAATGCAAAATGCCTATTTTTTTAATATTTTCATTGTATTTAAAAATAAAATGCATGGACTGATAAGCGACTTGATATATAACTTCTACTGTGTATAAAAGAAATCACTCTAGCAGAATACCAAGCAACTAAGCAGACAACCCAACTACCAAGGACAAATCAAAAACGAAAAATAAAGAGAAAGATGCCACCCAAAAATTCAACTCCAAAAAGGTTTCTTATCATCCCAAATAATCTCAACAGGTACCATAGAGACCTAAGAAGGCTTAATGATCCTCAAAACCTACCCAACAATCACTAAACCAAGAAAACAAGCAAGGAGGAAGTGGTATATGCTCATGTTCAAGAGAAAAGGGCGTATATACGCCTCTTGTAGTGGGACAACAAGCGTATACACACGTCCGTTAGGGAAAAAAGGGCGTATATCTTTTAAAACAAGGCTAGGCAAGGTTAAAAGGCTGAAAACTCAGACCCAGAGTGAACAGACTCTGTCCAACTGTGATACGACAAGAAATACAAAGGAAAAAGAGCAATGTAAGAAGTAAAAATACTTCAACCCTTAGAAGGAAGATCTTCCCCAGTGGAGTTCCCAATTCTGTTACAAGGGAAAACCTCTCTATGGCCAAGGGTAAACCACAACAGACAGGTATGACTACAGAAATCAACTCAATTCCAAGATGTGCTATATAGACTAATGTGCAATACGAGGAAGAAGCCTACCTCGATCCAATCGTTTGATGTCGTTCCACCATTGAGCACTTTGACCCAAAGCTTTACACCAGCAAGAAGTTCTCAACAAACAAGCGATGACATTATATAGTGACAACATATAAAATGAGTTAGCACATTAGATAGCACAATCCATTAATAAACATTACAAACATGCCCATGGATAATAATCATATATTTGCAAGATATCGATAGGACGGGAAATGAGTATTTCTATTAATAATTTATCAATAGAAGTATCAACATTACAGGCTTCTTTGTTGGCATGGTTCAAAACCGAGAAACCAAGTTCCTTCCAACTGGGCCTCCACCACTTCAATCCTCCACCAAAGGCAAGATAATAGCAAAGAGGTAATGAGGTCCTCTTGACAATAAGGAAAGAGCTTGGGGGATGAACATTGTGTTCAGACTTGAGGGACAAAGGGATGAAGACTCAATATGAAGTAATTTATCGAGAGTAACTTTGCTCTCCAAGTTGAATGCTTTCTCTCTCGCTCGAAATTGTGCTCTTATAGCCTCAAGAATGCAACTGAAGGGCCGAGTCGGAACATTTCCAGTATATGGAAGGCCAAAGATCAGAGATCATTTGTTGTGACATGGAAACTTGACCTCATTTTGTATTTTTTGGCACAAATCCCGATATACGCGAGTTGTAGTGGAGCAACAAGCATATTTGCATCTTGCAAAGCAGTTAGGAATCCTATATGTTGAAAAATATATAATTTTGGCTCTGGATTTATCAAAAAGGCGGGTTGATAAGTCTGCATAGGGAAATGGAAAAAGGCCCTCTGTGCAAGATAACAATGGTGAGGCAAATCTTACTATAACATGAATTTATTTATGTTTACATTTGAGTTCCAATTATAAGTGGGACTTGGTTTTTATTATCATTAGTAAATAATATTAAATAAAATATTGTATGAATGTTTAAGTTTGGTTCATAATTCTTATTCTTTCAAAAATATTAAAAATACTTTTTGTAAAATTATTTATCAACATTATTGTATGATTAGTGTTGCTTGAATCTTTGGCATGGAAAAACTTTTGAAGAATATTCACATTTAGCTTAATACATCGATTTGCCTTGAAAAAAAATGTTTACATTGAATGGATCATTTGCATTAAAAACCATATACCATATTATTACATTTAATGGATCATTTATATGAAAAACCATATACCATATTATTACATAGATTTAAAAATCCATGCAAACATTTTTTTTATAAAGAATACTATCACATTTACATCTTTAATCACCACAATCCATCTAAAATATAAGAATAAAATAGTAAATCATTAATACAATCCATGTATATTGTTATAATATATTTTTTACTTTAACTTATCATTTTATTGAAAATATTAGGGTCCACAAAAGTCATTGATTTTTCATTCTTCGTTTTTTTTAAATGATAAGATGTCAAAAATATCAATTTTACCCATTTATTAAATAATATCTTCACATTAGTGATAATGATAATATTATTTATCATTATTATTATTTACCCATTTTACTAATGATAATATCATTTACTAATGATAAGTCCTCACATCTCTATCTTCAGAGATATGCTACCATCATTCTAGCTAGCTTGTGTGCTTTGCATTTTACACTCTTTTGTATTTCAAACATTCATTAATATAATTTGAGTTTAATTGTATTACTATGTTTCCTAATAAGCTTCTGGCAAATGAGCTTAGTCATCACATCTCTATTCCAAAGATAAGTTACAACCATTCTAGCTAGCTTGTGTAATTCGCATTTTAAAGTGTTTTGTATTCCAGACAATCATTAATATAATCTAAGTTTAACTGTATGTGTTTCTTTCAGTAGCTCTCTGTGTTCCCTTGTTATATATTTTTTTTCATGTCGTTCTCAATATAATCTAGATCATGAAAGTCTTACACATTCAACCACTACCTCCAGGTGCCCTAATATCAACCTCAGGGGTTGGATTTTCTCATGAGAATTGAAACTTGGTTATTATTGAAAACTCCTCATTCCTCATTGGTGGATCAACCCCTTTGTGCTTTTAGATTTGTTGTGATAACACTTCCAGTGTAATATCCATGGTAGTTTACTAATCAAAGAAAAACTTATATCCCATCAATTATTGGAAGAGAACTATGATAGAACTCAAAGTACATAATATATGCTTAATAGAAAGGTTCAACCATTACACCATTGGACTCGGAAGAAATTTTGTGACACGATTCATTGTAATTTGAAAATTATAAGGAAAAATTTGTTCATCTAAAATATAAGAATAAAATAGTAAAACATTAATACAATCCATGTATATTGTTATGGTATATTTTTTACCAAAACTTATCATTTTATTGAAAATATTAGGGTCCACAAAAGTCTTTGATTTTCCATTCCTCATTTTTGAAAATAATAAGATGTAAAAAAATATCAATTTTACCCATTTACTATTGAATAAAAAAGTCACAAAAATTTAGGAAGCTAATAAAGTTCCATACAAATTATCATTTTACAATAAATTGAAATTTCAAGGATAAATACAAATTATGATCACTAGAAGTTACAATTGAGAGAAGCTGTCAAGATGTGACAACACATCTTTGGTTCTGTAATGACAAAACAAAAAATTGAATATTGTCTAATGACTTACACACCACCCACGCAGCAAATCCAATAACTTACACACCACCCACGCAGCAACTGCGTAGAAGGTAGATATTGTTCGCCCACTCCATAACAAATTGCAGTATGCATTCCATTGATTTTTTGGGGTATTTCTCGGCTCCTTCTGTTTTCCTACATATAAAGACACTCCCGGTGCATTCCAAAACCATTGTGAAGCAATAGCAAATCAAATGGAAGCAGAGACGTCTACCCCGCTGTAAGCATGAGCTTGCAAATTTCGATTTTGCAAGATTTGATTTTTTTTTTACATTTTGATAAATGCTTCCGACTCAATTTTCAAATTATTTTGTGTATGTTTTAAATGGATTAGTAGTGGCACGATATGATTGTTTTCTTAACATTTTGATAAATGCTTCCGTGTCGATTTTGAAATTATTTTGCGTATATTGGTAGTGGCATGTGAAGATTAGGATTTTTTTTAAGAAGGTGACTTCGCATTTTGTTGTTGTTTAACGTGGTTTGGGTTGGGGGTGGTTTTGAATTTTTTAATGGGCGATATAGAGCTTTTCTTTGAGATTGGATC
>JZKD02S1675043.1:280099-299080 GCA_000966675.3 Picea glauca
GCGACTTTGGCCACACTATGGGTACTGGAAAAGAGGCTGAGGCAAAGTTCTCCATTTTGTATAACATTTGGAAGTCCTTTAGTGGGGGATGTAGGACTTGTTGAAGCAGTTGGCCATGAAAATTGGGCAGGCAACTTCTGTCACGTGGTTTCCAAGCATGATATTGTTCCTCGAATGCTCCTTGCACCAATTGAGTCCATCGCTGCACCTTGTAATGGCTAATGACAGTAAAACTGTACCTGATTCTTTGGTTCAAGACGCTTGTAGGACTCTTCTTAATAATGTTAACTATGGACTCGACTCTGTAAAGGAGTTAGATGGAGTTATCAAGAGAAGCCCGTACAGACCTTTTGGTACTTATATGTTTTGTTCAGGCGAGGGCGCAGCTTGTATTGATAATTCTGAGACCGTTTTGAAGATTCTTTATTTGACAATGCAGAGCCACGAAAAAACTTATGAGAATATCGTACAGGGCTGGTTTCCAGAGCATATAGAGTATGGTTCTGTTTTGAATCCTGTCATTGAAAAGTCCATAAGTGGGAGAAGGACTGAAAAACCTGATTCCAAATCTTCTTACGAGATGGGAATGTCATTGCAGCTGGAATCCATTGGTGTTGGTGCTCAGGTAAAACTAAATTGCTTCTTAATGCCTTGGAAGTATTATGAACTAGATCCAGCCCTGTTCTTTGAAGTGAAAATTTCTCCCCATATAATATATCAAGGTTAACTTGGATATATATATATATATATATATATATCCAGCCTGGTATGTAATCTCTTATTGTGTAATAGTTTGATATTAAATTATAATGTGACATTAACTTTTATCATATATATATATATATCCAGCCTGGTATGTAATCTCTTATTGTGTAATAGTTTGATATTAAATTATAATGTGACATTAACTTTTATCTGCTTTTTGAATTTTATTTTCTGAAATGGCGAATTCAACTTTGTGCAGAATGATGATGCACCGATTGCTCTACAAATAGCAAGAGATGTTGAAAACAAGCATAACACAAACGTTGCTAAGCTAGCAATTGAATTAAGCGAGAAACAATGTATTATGGCAGAGATTGAGTCGTATAAAGAGCGTTGTGAGAAGGAAGATGGCATCACATATTATGATTCCTTCAGGAAACATAATGATGTCGATACCAATGGGCGTAGGGAAAGGCTCGCCAGGTTTTGGGATGAGATTATTGAAATGTGTGAGAGACGTGAGCTGCCCATTGATTTCCAATCTAAAAATAAGTGGATGAACGCTGGCACTGCTTTGTTTATGGGATTGAGACTAATGGATGAAAGGTTATATAAAAGACTAATTGTCATTAGAGACCCAAAATTGATAATTAAAACTTTGAGAAAAGGTCTTCGACAAAGTCAAAGTTCCCTTTCAAGAACCATTCTTTGAATCAGTAAAGAGGTGGAAAGACTTCATAAGGTTGAATATTATTTTGCCCTCTAAGCAATGAATGGAAAGGGGGATAGATTAACAAATGTAGTTTGTAGGTTAGAACAAGGAAGATGAGAAAAATTAGGATCAAAAGAGAGTCCCAATACCTTGATTAAATCATGAAAAACAACATTAAATTGTTTTATTGGGCTGTTAATTTGCAACAACCAAAGTATGGTGAAGGAAGCCCTAATCCACAGAATAGCTAATCTCAAGACAACCAGTCCAAGCCATAGGAAAAGAAGAGAAATGAGGATACAAGAAAGGACACTGGGAAGTGGTGCGACTTCCACAAAATCCCTTGGCACAACACCGATGAATGTCGATCGAAACAATCATTGGTGTTCGATCTCAAAGAAACAAAGTCGAACCTCGATTTAGACTTCAATTCGAACAATAATAAAAGGAAACAGATAATTGATGCATAACCCACTACTATTGTCGTGACCACAAGAATCCAACCAAAAGAACTAGAGGATCTTGAGTAGGGAGAGCTCCCTTTCCATTCACAGATGTGGGTGAAGGGGACCCCGCTGCATTTTATTGTTGATAGAAAAAGACAGAAGAACCTCATCTCAGTAGAGGTCGTCAAGCTGTTGAATTTGCCGACAACGCCACACCCGCATCCATAAAACATCAGATGTCTCCACCGAGGATGTGATATTTGTGTTAGCAAGTAGTGTCGCATGTCATACGACATCAAGCCCTTCAAGAATGAGGTACTATGTGATGTTGTCCCATTGGAAGTCTGTGATCTTTTGTTAGGCCAACTATATATGTGGAGAAATCATGTTGTTTATGAGTCTCGACCCCATAGCGCCATTGTTTCTCTAGTGGGTAAGCCCAATAGGATACTAGAGGTAGCTTTGACTACTATTCGGACAAAACAGTTCTACAAAGTAATCTCTCATACCGCAAAGTTTATCCTCTTCAAAATCTGGTCGGAAGAGAAGAACATTGCAACCACTGCAGCCTCGGCCCAAGACCCTTCTATCCAGCAAGAGAAGATCAACAATATTGTAGAAGAACACCAAGATATTCCTATTGCACCTATGGGGGTGCCTCCACACTACCCATTCAAATCAAGTTATGATAAATCCCTCCATGTTCTTCATGTTGCATCTTCACCGACAAAGTCCTTCCACAATCAGGAATATCATAAAACTAGATTAGTTAAACACATCCAACCCCTCCAACAACAGGTTCATAACAACCTTCAACAAGCTAAGAAGGACAACTTCTTCAGCAAGGCAAGCAACTCACCAAGGTTTAGATTCAACAAAAGATTCCCTCAAGACTTAATGCAATGGAGACCATTGCTTCCTAAGGGGGGAGGTTTAATCCATGCATAAATCAATGGCCACTAACATATTCCACTGGCTCAAAACAAGGGTTTCCACCTTGGAAATTTTTCTACATCTTTTCGGGTCCTAAACTTTTGGGGTCGTTTTGAGGCCCTAAACATCATTTTTGGGCTCGCCACTGGCACACTATAAGAATTATTTAAAGTGTGATGGAAAAATGTGTATTCCTCAGATAGACCTTTCCAACGAGCTATCATGTGCCCCAAACAAATATCATATGAAAAATTTATGCCCTTGGGAATTTGATGTACCAACTACCCCCATCGGGGCCCACAAACCTTTTTGGCATTTCATCTTACAGGGTTAGGGGCTTGGATTTTGTTTATGTTAAAAAGGCCTCTAGAGCCTCATTGTAATCATCATCATATTCTTCCAAATAAGCATAGCCATCACATCTCTTCTCAAAGATAAGCTTCCACCATTCTAGCGAGTCATTCACTCTGTAATTTTGTAGTTTCTGTACATTCTCTCCTTAATAAAAATTGTGCATTATTGTATCACTGTGTTTATTGCAATATCTTTGTATGTTTCATTGTTATATCTCCACCTTCATTTCATTCTCAAAATAATCTGGATTATATATATATATATATATATAAAGTTAAGTTTATCATTGTCTGTACCAATTTGATATATGGCTAAGTTCTTATTAAATAAATTGATTAATTTATCTCTTGTGTCTCATCAATTGTTTGAGATAGATTTCACTATGAGTATATACATGACCTCAGTTGACACATTTAAATAATAATAAGTGAAGTTCGGATTCATACCCTATGGTTTGAACAAACATAGATTTTGGATTTGGTCTAGGTATACAAACCAAATGTGAGGAACGGGGAAATCCTTTCTAGTGGCTAAGAACAAAATTATTGGCTCTTGAATGCCATTGAGTTGTATAATTCCTTTATGCAAAAGGTTTTGTTGAGTATTGTATGAGGCCCAATACTGATATGCTCATATGCTCAAGAAGAGTGATGTTTTAGATGTGGTGTACATGTATTTTTTTCTAGAATATGTCAATTTAATTTTGAGAAATTTCATAGTTTTCACAAAGTACAAGAATTGTTCCAAAGTTATATGCAAAGAACTATAGTTGCATCCATCAAGGTTTGGAAAATGTAGTTCATCTATATGCAACCTTTGGTCTTCTAAACCTCCTCTTCCTTTAGTTCAAAAGAACCCTCTCAATTTTGGACTCCCATGTTCACTATCTTAGAATCAAAAGATAATTTCCAACACCCTGAGTCACTCTCCTTGTTTGAGATTGTTGTGTGCCCAACTTGGGCTCTAGGATAGTGTTGTTCCATCATACACGTGCTTCAATTTTCTGAACCTTTCCATGCTCAGTGTTCAGAGGAAAGCGAAAGAGCTCAAGGAATCAACCAAGGATCTTAGCTAGCATAACTCGATAGATATCACATTAGAAACCATAATGGTAAAGTGAAATAAGTTTCCAAATTGATGCATGTATCTCTTTTACCATCTTCAACTTGCCTAACTTATCCATCTTTGTGAAGGACTCTGAATCATCTATGGAGAGTCACTACAAGAAGTTTGCAAAATCTATAAGCCAAATGTTGAATCTAAGGAGTCATCAATCTTGTATGATTTGAAATTATTACTCCTAGGGACCATTTTAATTAAGTTTATATTGCTACCAAAAGGAGCTCTCATATATTCTTTGGATTGAACATTGCAAGAGTAAGTAATTGGTTCTATATCAGATGTTTGGTGTAATTCTTCCAATTTTGGAATCCTCGAGTAGGATGGAGATACGATACTTGTAAGTATTATAACACTCATGCAAGGATTATAAACCTAACCAAACAAAACACAACCAAAAATCATTAACATAGTATTGAATTTGAAATTACTAGAGATTATAAAAAACATAAGTTGGTAGTTGATGGTTTATAGTTCTATGATAGATTTATAACCCATGGAGAACAAAGATGACATTTGGTCTTATTTATTAAAAATGATTAAATTGATTGTACCATTGTATATATTTTTTGTTGCAATTTTTAATTAGTAATTGCATTTCCTTTGTTTAAAAAATGGTGAATTTCAATTTTTTCCCATCTTAACTACTATATTGTATAAAAACTTTGAAAGTACACTAACAATAGCAAATGATTACTCAAATCCTTTTGAATCTGTATGTGCCATCTTCAATTCTCAAGCCAATGCATATTCATTGATAGAGGATGCAACACTTAATTATGAAAAGTGCAACTAAAAAAAGTCAATTTCTTTATAGACTTTGCATAAATTCTATTACTTTACATATATTCAAATAAAACCAAAAACTATTTATATGATAAGTGATTTCGAACTCCACAACAAATTCACACTAGTGCAAATATGGTGAATGAAAAGTTAAATAAATAAAAAATGTTTATGCTATATAGAAGGTGAATTATTAATTTTATTTAGTGCAAATAGGGTGAATGAAAAGGTAAATAAATAAAAAATGTTTATGCTATATAGAAGGTGAATTATTAATTTTATTTAGTGATTAATAATATGATTTTTATTTTTTTTTACTTATTTCTCTTTCTTCTTGACATGTTCTCTTGTTCTTCTAGTATAAGAGAAAAAATCAGCAAATAAAAATTCAGCCAAGTCATGGAAAGTAATGCAAATTGATGAAGCTTTATGTTTTGTTGATTGCTTTTCATAATTAAAGTTAATGTGCTCACTAATATTCCTTTTCACTACTCAAAGATTTGAATAGTCTTTTTCTCCACTTGAAAATAGAATTTATAGTGCATAGTGCATATACCATGTTGCATGAGAATGGAAGACAACAAATTAACTTTAATAAGAAAAAGAGTTAAAAATGGTTCTACATAGATTCTACTAATATAGTTAAAAATGGTTGTACATTAACACATTCTACTAATACAGTTAAAAATGGTTTTACATTAATAGATTCTACTAATATGAATGATTAATTTTTTAATTAGAATTATCTCATTTATATTTTTCTTATATTTTACAATGTAGAATTCAGTGTCCATTGATTTATGAATAGTCATTTTAAATAACATCATAGTAACTAAAAACCAAATTCAATCATGACTTCCTATGAGCACCTATAAATTGGTTTCATTGTGAATATGCTTTTATGTACTACTAAATTTGAGTAGCAAATAGGTGAATGTACTGTGCCATAAACATATTTATATTTTTAGCAAGGATTAAGCTTCTATGCCACCTTTGCTTATATTAGCTGAAATCTGTTTAGTTTAACCTAAATACTGTAAATAAAACATACATAAACATTCAACTCCAAATATATTTAATTTAGTATAATGATTGTGAAATGAAACATACATAAACATCCAGTTCCAAATATATTTAATTTAGTATAATGATTGTGAAGTATGTTTAGCACTCTCTCCATCTAAGTTCAATTTTGATAAAGACAATTTGATCAACTATGATAAGGCGGTCAATTGCAACAAGGTTTTACAAATCCATATGCAAACAAAACAAATAAACAGAGCAAAGTGTGTTCTATGCGATGTTTGAATGGGAGCTTCTTCTATGCAAAATTTTTAAATAAAAGGAAAACTATTTATAAAAATTTTCTTGTCATAAATAATTTGTATCTGAACTTTAAATTGCAAGTTATGCTTTAGGTAACCTAACCTGAATCTAATTTACTAAAAATAATTTGAATAAACCAAAGTATATGTCCCAAACATTATTTTAAATAATTTGTTGTTTATATTATTGATCATAGTCGCAATCTTTAAATTGAATGGCATATCACCCTTCGCACGATTTAAGTCTCTTTAACTCTTGGCTTTAACTCTTCTTCGGAAACCTGGTTGCTATTGCAAGGACCGTGAGAATGTTCTTTCTGTGTTACGAATGAGCAAACGATGACGGAGCATAACTAGCCATGCGTTGCTTGCTCTGGCCACTAAACTCACGGTCCTGAGCCAAAGTGAGGATGGATTTTCAGCTTAGCTTAGTTTCGTCATATAATGAGTGATACAGTAGGCTAAAGATTTTAAAAAATGCAGATTTTTTTTGGGATATTTATTTGAAATCTGGTGAAAAATTGTTGGATTCATAGATATAAGTGATTATTCTGTAAAATCCAAGTGTCATGAGAACTTTTCAGCATGATGAATTCATTTTTACATTCAGAAATGGATTCTAAACGAAAAAAAAATAATAATTCGTATAAATTTATATCACCAAATTCAGACTAAAAAAATCATTTGATAAAACAGCTAGCGAAAGCGTTTGTTGTACTTTACTACAAGCCCAAATGGCCATCACGATAACTACCAGGCAATGCATAGGGCCCATAGCTAAACTCTGATTATGCTTGTAAGGAAGTGGGGCTTCCTAGGTGTACATGCATCATCCTCGGGAGCATTGCCAGCTTCCCCCTCCACTACTCGAGCAGGACTATCTTGACTGCCTTCGGAAAGACGATCTAAGCTCGGAAATGACTTTGCCACTGTGAAGATGATCCCAAGTATCTTGCCTAAGTATATTCCACCACTAAGTGGCACAGTGAATCGAGACACTGTACCGAGAGACTTCAAATATGTTGTGATCACTGCGTACCTCTGGAAAGGGGTGCGCATAGTTCGTGCTGACCAGGATAAGCTCACAGCGCTGAAATTTAGTGATTTTAACCTTGGAGATCACAAGGTTTACAATATGCTAGCCCCGCACAAGTACTTAACTATCACAAAAGGAAGGAACCCAAATATTGTAACTCAACAATGGACCCATAACCTTGCGCAGTCTACCCTCCTCAATGTAATGAAGATTCCTCATTTCGGGAGGCATCTGCAAGTGAATGCATGCGTCAGATTATTGTTGTCCTGCTACCACGAAGGATACTTATGGTTGGACCGCCGCGTCATTGTGGCTTTGATTCTGATCAATTAGATCATAGGGCTAAGAATGCAAGGCCCTGACCCGCATGAGTTTTACCCTGGGAAGACCACAGATTGCACTCTTGCCCAACGAATAAAAGACACATATGGAAATCTAGAGAAGGGAACACGAGGTTACAAGGTAGTCTTCATTGAGAATGTAGTAGTGTGCCTTAGTTTCCAGCTAATCGCAGGGAATTTAGTCCACAAGAACAGACCCACATAGGTGATTGGATTTGTAGTTGACTTCGCGAGGAAGTACGTGGAGGGACTACAAATGAACTGGGTAAAATACCTTGTAAATCAGCTAGAGCTTGACTGCAGACAAGCGTAAGACCAAGGGTATGACTTCCACTTTAGTTGGTTGCTCATACTCATCACTTTCATCGCTTGTGAGCTACTAGAGGGTGCCACTTTTCCGGAGATCGAACCCTTTGAACCACTGGCCGTGAAGTTTTGTACGTTGTGGTACTCCAATGACATGAACAAGAAGTGGCAGTCCAATGTCATCTTCCATGCTTATTACAACCAATTAAAGAATGCAATCCAGTCTACACCATGCCTTACACCAAACACACTTCATAGGTTTAGACCTTTGATCAAATTCAACGCAGACCGCCATTTCACCTATATCACAACGCGCATGGATGAGCACAAACAACAACTCCAATCGTACTATAAGTTGACAGAAGAAGACTTGGAGCAGACTACCAAGGAATGGTCGACGAACCTCCTTGTTCCAACGGACCTTGCAGAGATGTGCGACGTGGATAGCCCTGAAGCTATGTCAGATACACCTGGACTATGCAAGAATAAGAAGGATGTGGAAGTTCAAGATATCCATAACACATCAACGAAGACTACTTCGATCTCACCTGCGAAGGAAGGTGATGGTGAAGAACTAGGTGGCACAGAATTTGAGCAAAGCAAAGGCAAGGTTACTCCGCATGAAGAGTAGGAGGATCCCTCCAAGAAAAGGAAGACTACCCCACCAAAGCCCTCATCCCAAAAGAAAGCTAAGGCCATCCGAAATACGTTTAAGACTACCCTCACACAGGACGACTTCGACTTATTGATCACTATGTTGAATGATACCTCACTAGAGATCGTAGAAAAGCAAGAAGTGAAGCAGGAGGAGGTATTCATCCGGATCAAGGGTGAACTTCAAGAAGTGCAGCAGGCACTCCAGTCTAGCAGATAAGTTTCTATGACACCCTTGACAATTGAAACAACATGAACAACTAATGAGCCCACCCAATTACGCCAGATCGCCGAGAAAGTCGAAGCTCACCTTCGACGAGCTCAAGAAGATACAACGCAAGCCATGCAGGCTTTGGCACAAGTACAGAGCGCACATATAGTACAACAGAGGAAATAAGAACAAAAAAATGTTTCCCTGGAAGCAAAGTGGGAGGAGAAAAAGCACAGTTACAGAAGAGCAAGGACCAGTTGCTAGTAGAGCAACTTGAAGTACATGAAAGAGTTCACAGAGCACTTCGCTTTGTGATGGTTATTGAAGTGAAAATTGAAGAACGTGTCCCACAACAGGTGGCACAACTTGAAGAAGTAATCCAATAACTTCAGATACACATCGGAGATCTGGAACTTCATACCGTGCCCAAGACCCCACAAGAAGTAAGAGATTTGAGGGAAGAAATTGCTCGTAGCACAGTTGGCCAATTAAAGACCTTGGCTTTGGAATGTAAGCAGCTGAGCACTAGAAGCGCCCAGACTTATGAGAACCTCACAGAGAACCCAGAATTGCAGACATTAGAAGCGCAACTCCAAGAAGAAAAACAACATGTAGATACGCTACAGGCGTAGCTAAAGGCCTTGACCCCAGTCAAGAGAATGAAGCGATTTACAGAACAACGCATTGCCCAACAACAGGTACACATGATGCAAGGTAAAGTGATGGAAGTCTCTCAATGACTTCAACCACTCCAAGAGAAAGCATGCCAATTGTTCACTGAAGTTGAGATCCAGGTAACTAAGATTGAACAGGTTGTCATCACTGTAGAACAATGCATGAAGGACCAGTAAACGACACAGTGATCCAAGAGTTCACTGAGCAAGAGGCTATCACACTGTAGTAGGTCGAAGTAGCTCAGGACAAGCTCGAGACTTTTGAAGTGGAGCTGATCAGACCAGAGTGACTTGGGACGAGTCATAAGTGAGTGTTGGGGGCCTGTTGGCCCTTGACCAAGTTTTGAGGAACACTTGGTCATATTTGACCATCTTTTTACATCGACACCCTGCCAAATATGGAGCGTCAGGTGAAGCAAAGATCATGGGATCTCGGCCCATGTTACCCATGATTTTGGTCACCATGATGATGTATTGATAATGGTGTACTCAGGCTCTTCATTAGAACTTTCTCCTGAAAAAAGTTACCTTCATCTCTTTCCAGAAATGACATTTTGAAGAAGGTTTGCAGGCTGCTAGTATAGTTTCCTGCGAGAATGTATGATTCTCGCAGGCTGCCTTAAGCCAGGGTGCGAGAAGTTCGCACTGTGTATAACTGCTAGGGTGTGAACACTTTCTAAAGAAGGGAAACAGGTGAATTCTTGAAGCTTCTAGAAGGGAATCTTCTAGAAGGATGAGATGGCATTCAAATGGTTTTCTAAGTACTGGATTTCCTTATATTTTGGGGTCATTCTTATCCAAGTAACTAATTCATTCTCTCCTATATATTGAGGGGATTCTCATGGAAAAGGTTAGAAGCAAACAAGGTCAAGAAGACATTGGAGAATTAGTAAAAGATTGTGTAAAGGATTGATGCTACAGCAGCTAAGTACTCCAACAAGTTTATCAAAAGTGGTTGATCTTCTTCATGCAAGTGAGCAAGTGTGTGTGTCAGAACCAAGGGCCATCGAAAGGAGGTTTGCAACATTAAGGCTCAAGTTGTAATCTTTTCTTTCCATCAATATGATACAGTAATATGTCCCTTTCCCATAAAGCTAAGTCTACTTTATTGTATAATTCCTTGATCATATACATAGATTAACTGTTGAATATATTAAGTTGTTTTCACTTCGATTGGTTTGAGTTGTCCTGGTCTTGACTGCACAAGAGCATTGGAGCGAAAGCTGGAACAACAAAGACCAAAGGAAGTGATCATAAGGTATGTTCATGATTCTTGCCTCCTAGTTCATTCAATAGTCGAAATCTAGGGAAAGAGTATTATTCTGTCTTGCTTTGTTCTAGATCCAGGTGGATCTAGGGAGATCGGTTTGTGTCCGCACTTATGGATTTATCCAATAAAAAAATTGGCGACTCCACTGGGGAATATCCCATTTTCTTTGTGGCTTTTGATATTTTTCTGTTTCCATTTGGTCTGGTTTCACTTTTCTCCTGTCCTATCAGTCTCTGAGTCTTCAGGATATCCTGATAGACCTTCTGGGTCCAGAAGCCTCTTTAAATTTTACTTCATTTTTCAAATTTTTGGATATGTTCAGGAATTCTCGCACTGCACTTCATTGCAGCCTGTGAGAATTGGTAAAGTTCACACCCTGCCCATAGGTTTCAGTGTGAGGTTCTCGCACCTTGCTCAAAGGTTGCCTGCGAGAATCAGTGATTCTCGCACTCTGTAATATTGCTTACCTGCGAACATTCTTTTTCAAAATTTTGAAGTTGAGTTTTGGTGTTTCTAACTGCCCAGATCAGTTGAATTACCTCTTATTGGTTTCTTGGACCATTGATTGATGTTTTTCTTTCTTTAGTTTGCGTGCGTGAATAGTTTTAGGGTTTCAAGGTTTTTCTTGTCATTTGTGACTTGAATTTCGTTTCTTGACTCTTCTTGGCAAAACCATTCTCTCTGACTTTAGATTCTGAGTGTGTTTGATTAGTTGAGAACCAATGATTGGTTGAAGGTTAAGATTGTTGATTTTCTCATTTGTTTATTGGTTCGAAAGAGAATTTTCTTGTGCAATTGAGAATACTATTTTGGTTTGTTCTTTATTTTTGCTTTCATTGAAAGAGTTGATTGTGTTGTTATTGCTTGATTCTTTATGATTTGATTTTCTGCTCTCTCATTGATATAGTGAGGGTTCTTTTTGAAAAGTGAATACAACGTTTTTCTTTCATCAAATTGTTTTTGTCATTTACAAACCATTGAAAATCAAATTTTAGAGATTGTTGAAGTATTGAAAAAGAGAAACATAGAGAATAGTCATTCGATAACTGATTGCTTGCATTAACATTTGAAAGAAAATTTTGCATATCGTTCATGGTTGATCTGGAAAACTTCTCTCTCTCCCATACATAGGATTCATTGAAAGAAAAGTGATAAATTTCATTCTCATCCTTGCATTATTGGGTCAGAGTCATACAACATAAGTTTCACTTCCGTTACCTTTGAGTAAACAACAACTCTTAAAAATATTGTGTAATCTTAAAATTTATCTAGTAACTCTTTTCTAGGGTTTTTTTACACCAACATTTAGTTAGGCTAGTGCTTTGGAGTAGGAAGAGAGATACACTCTCCAAAATCTCAAAACACACAATAGCATCTTGAGTTAGGGAGTGTTAAATTCCATTTACAACATATTGTCCTGGGAAGTCCTTCAACCATATTCTTTTTCTGTAATAACAATAAATCACGATGATTGATGTGTTCATACCTTTGATGCCAAAGAATCTCTGTTGGCATAGTTGCAGAAGTTAGTGCGTGATGTGCTTTGCTGGTAACATTAAGTTTGTATAGGCCTCCTTCTCTGACTCTCGTTGCAACAGTTTTGAAATGGTCTAGCAGATCCTTTACTATGCAATAGTCTTTGAAGAACTCAACCTTCAAGTCCTGATCTGTAATGGTGGACACAGAGATCAAATTTTTCTTTATTCCTGGTACATAAACAACATTCCAAATGTGACAAACTGTACCATTCGACAATGTCACAGGAATGTCACCATATCCCTTGATCTAATGAACGCAGTCATCTCCAAGATATACGCTGGCACCATTCTGTGTTTCTTTGAAATTAGCATTCCAATTTTTATTACAAGTTATATGTACTGATGCTCTAGAATCCACAAACCAAGCATCAGAGTCATCCATTTTAGTAGATAAAGCAGTGTTAGACACAAACAGCCTAAGATCTCGTGATTCAAAATTTGGGGGTTCATCAATATCATCACTAGCAATAAATAATCTGAGATCATGATTTGATGATTTCTCTGCATAATGACTTGAATGTGTTCTAGGCTTATTCCTAGCCTCATCGCTCTTCTTCTTATGACGGTCTTTAACAATATGTCCAGGTCGACCACAATAAAAACAACTCTTTGACTCATTTCTGTAAGATTGCATACCTTGATTTGGAGATTGTCTTCTCTTCGATGAATTGCCTCTCTATCATGAACCACCTCTTTGCCATGAACTTCCTCGTCTACCTCTTTCTCCTGATCTCCCTCTCGTAGATCTCTTATTTGACCACAGTGCCTCTCTTCCTCTTGCAGTAAAATACCTGTCAGTTCTTCAAACATGGGAGGTTTCTCCCTTGTTGTGAGACATGTTATGAACATATGATAATCTTCTAGCATACCATTTAAGGTAATAGTGATCAGGTCAGTGTTGGAAACAATTTCCCCTATATTTACTAGCTTGTCTTTCACCTCTTTAATATGACCCAAAAATGAACTAACAGATTCATTTCCATACATTTTAATGCCTAGCAATTTAGTTTTCAAAAACAAAATGCGATTTGTGTTGCTAGTTTCATACAATGCTTTAAACGTTGCTCATGTTACAAAAGAAGTTGTAGCTTCTCTAATATGTGGAATTATGTTATCTTTAACTGACATGCGCAACAATACATTTGCCTTGTTTTCGTTCTTCTCCCAATCTTGGATTTGTGTTACTGTCGCACCGACAACCGCATCAGGTTTCAGTTCAGGTCCCTTTGCAATATTCCAGACACCATAGTCTTCCATGAGTGTTTGCATTTTGAATTTCCAATTAATGAAGTTCGAGCGATCTAACTTGTTGGTTTCGTTGAGGTAGGTCTCTGCTAACGGATTCGTCACCGTTGCAAGTGAATCACCAAGGATATGCGACTTTTTGTCGCTCTGCCTTCGGATACCACCGATCCGTCTCCACCTCTGTTCTCAGCTTAAATCATGCATGCATCCACCTTTAAATCATAACACCACCTCACATGCATATATCAACCTTTAAATCATGCATGCACCTTAATATCCAAAATATCCACTTTTAAATAGCCACCTCTCTCACTATTTATGATGCTTCATCCTTTCATAACTCCATTTTATATATAAAATAATATAAATTTCTTAAAACTTTAATAAAAAATCCACTTTAAATACACATCGACTTTAATAATTAAGTGAATAACTCCCACGCTTTAATAAAAGGTATCCACTTAAATAAACAAATTAAAAATAAAACTTACCATGTGCTCTTCCTTCAACTCCAAGCATGCAAACGAATTAAAAAATAGAACACATGCAAAGCTCACTTGAATTTTGCATTCACGATCCAATGGGGATCCACGCTCACCGCATGATTTGCCTTCAAGATTTGTTTCAAGAAATATGCGGATTTGCCTTCACGATTTGCCACTTTGCCTTCACGACTTGCCTTCACGATTTTCAAAACCTCCACGAGCTCACGCGACCTGCGTAAACAAAGGTATTTTTGCATGCCATCCAGCTATTGGAGTGGGGGAAGTCCGCACCTCCCTATGCACTTTGGCTGCGGAAATGTTTAAATATTTCGGCACTTGAACTTCAGCTTGACTGCGGAAAATTTTTGTTTTTCGGCGTGTGGAAAGGTCGAGTAGTGTGTCGCCGCATTCTACAAGAGATGCGACCTGCGGACTTCTATGAATTTCTGCACTTTGCTTCGTGGTTCTGATACCAAGATAAAATATGCGAAACAAACACATGGTGAGGCTACGCTCATTTTTTTATTATTCAATGAAGACTTATTACATTCTTAAATAAGAAAAGATTTTACTGAGTCGGTTACATGCAAACCACAAACAACTAGACTCTACAGACAGGTCAACTACAAACTGACTCTTAAGACACCTACAACTAACTCTCAATGATCCTTACCTCCAACACTCATAGTTCTCGATTCGGATAGAGATCCATATTGAAATTGAAAGCCCCCAGAAGTGTTTGATACTCTGTTAGAAAGGAAGTTGACCAAGGTTATCCAGTGCCTATTGAAGATTCAATTTATTCTGTGCCAATTACATATACAGTTGGATTTTTCTCTAGAGCAACAGAGCCTAATTTTCATCCCGATATAGTCCTCAACTCCTCGATGTAGACTCCAGAGTTCAAAGTAAAAAGTGGTGGGTGGCTCCATGCAAGAGGAGTTAATACTTCATTAACTACCAACTACTTTAAGACGACTTCAGGTTACATATAGACAAATTTAAGATTGAGGAACGGTGGCCAAGGTTGAGGGCTATCAATATGCACCCCTCAATATAACATTTAATGCTTTATATGTTGAGATATATACTCTTTTATCTAAAGGTGTTTTAGATCAAATAATATATATTCAATCTAAAACACTTTTAGATTAGAGGATAGATATCCCAACATATAAAGCATTAAATGCTATATTATGGGATGCACACTGTTTACCATACTCCAACTCATCCAAAACATACCTCAAACATGCCAAAGTTAATGAAATTTTACATTACTAACATCCCACATTGCATGCCAAAATTAATAATATTTTAAAAAATACTAACAATCCCTACTTGATTGCCCATTCAACTAAACAGTCAGTGAAAAAGTTTAACAGTATTTGACATGCAAAATAACATATGATTCCAACTCTAGTAAAGCAATTGGGCAGCAAATACAAATAATTGAATGCAAGTTATCTCTTCCCAAAAAAGGAAAGGACTGGTTACACATGTATATTGCTCATGACGGGATGATTTACCCGTGACATAAGGTTAAAAATCCCCTTGAACTGTCAATATTTTTTTTTTGGTTTAAACTGTTATTATTCTTTGTTTAAACTATTTACATGGGTAATGAAGTTGGCGAGAGTGTCAAATTTGACTATTGGTGGTTTTGTTTTCAAAAGTTTAGTATAAAGGTTTTATTTTTTGTTTTTATTTTTATTTTTTTTATTTGATTTTATTGTTGGATTTGTAGATTTTTTTGTTACTTTTTTATTTGATTTCATCTGAAATTTAGTAAAAATGGTTGGATCTATAAATTTGAATGGATAAGTTTGTATAATCCAAATACTTCATGAGTTTTTCAATATACTGAATCCATTTCTACATTCAGAAATGCAATTTAAATCAAAAAAAAAAAATTGAACTTTTAGTGAACTCCCCTAAATTTACATAAATCACTATTTTTGGTTGTTCAAAATCTATTTCTAAATGGAGAAATAGATTCAACTTACTGAAAAACTGAAGCACTGAGATTATTAAAAAACAGTCACTCAAATTTACCAATTTAATAATTTCTCACCAAATTTTAAGTAAATATCACCTAAAAAAATTGTCATAGTTTTCAAATACCTAACATGAACATTCAACACCGACCCTCCGACTTGGTTAGACAGTGAAAAAGCAAAGAACGCTTTTGCAAGTGGGACGAATTACAGTGCATCCATTAAATTGCAGAGCCTCCAGTAATCGACACGCAACTGTCACCCACTCAAACGACCCTTTCACAAGTGGCCGACCAAGGTGGGGGCGGAGATGCCGTCGATACGTCTCCGCCCGACCATTCCTCGTAAAAGATGAGCACCAACATTGTTACAGCTTTCTGCGCGCTTTAAAGCAGGGGCAGAGCCGCAGAGTAATTACTGCTAGACCAGCCGTTAACCATTTAAACAGACAAATACATATTTCACTTGCCAGTCTGCCCAGCGTTATTCACAAATACATTATTTCTGTATGTATCCCTGCATTCATAAGAATAGTTCACACCCGCCTCCTCCGCCTCTGCCCATAGCAATAACACAGTTACTATGTTTTTATAAATCATCGTGGTTCAGAGGTGAAAAAGATTGAATTGCAGCGCGGAGAAAAAACAAACCCTCAAATAAAAAGGGCTATAGCAGCCGCTTTCCGTCCACGTGGTTATTTTTTCTCCTGGATACGCCGAATCAATATATTTATTAGCGATATTTATTTGTGAATTTGTTGAAAAATCCATCGATTGCATTGTGGAACAATTTTTCATCATAAAACCTTGAAATGGGACGCCATCATCATTCCAGTATTTTACAATGTTAAGCCTCTTGATCTACGATGGACGGACAAGGTAAAAAACAAGGATAGAATTTTCCCACAGACAGGCATGTATAGAGTGTTTGTTCACGCTTTGAGAATTCTCTGGTGGACGGGCAAGGATAGCGTGTACGTTCAAGCCTCGAGAAATCTCCGATGGACGGGCAGCGATAGTGTATGCTGAAACCCTTCTTAATCATGCAAAGAAAGGGAGATATGACCGGGAAAAGCACTGACTGATATTTCACATATAACCTGTTTCGAGCTGGAGCCCTGTAATGGGTTATAACTATTCTCTGTATTAGCTTAACTATACCCATAAACAAAGCTTTAAATACTCATACTGTGCTAGTTCTTTTGCCAATAACAAGGCGAGCTCGTCGAGGAGGTCGCCCAACTGGTGCAGAAAAAGGGTTAGGAAAACACCATTGCTAATAATCAGTGACTAAGGGCGATCTAGACGAGGAGGTAGCGCGACTGGTGCAGAAAAGGGTTAATAGGAAAGCACCATTGCATGTGGCCACACATCCATCTGGATTGGAGCAGCAGCAGCAGCAGAACCGATGGAACCCATCCGTGTGGGGTTTATGGGTTTAGGTGGGCCAGGGAAAAACACCCTGTGAGTCTGTGAGTCTGCAAGGAACTCAAGGTTAGAATTTGTAATCCTGTTTATAATTGGAATTCATATTCTTGTTTATAGGTTGAATCTGTAAGGTTGGAATTTGTATTCTTGTTTATGGGTTGAATATGTAAGGTTGGAATTTGTATTCTTTTTGACAGCTAAACATTTTATTTTTTGATTTATATATATATTATAAAAAAATATAAAAAGGAAGTTTTTTGGTTTAAAATTTTGTTTTTCAAAAATAGTTTTTTGGTTTAAAATTGTGTATTTGATTGTTGAAATTTCAATAAAAATATTCATCCTTTAATAATATTCATCCTGGCTAATATAAAGTTGCAAGTTACGATGGATCGAGGAAGCATTCAAAACAAGCTCAGATCGCATCTGCATTTGCCAGTTTAGCAAGAGGACGATAGTAATTAGGGTTGGACAAAGAAGCAAGTCTTGGAGGGGAAAGCTGAACGATTAAAGAAGTAGGTTAACTCGGGAGCAAATAGATTTGTTTTTCAGATTAAAAAAAGGGTCTGAATTTAGTCAGATTTTTGAGGTAGTTTGAGTTTACTAAGATCAAAGTTTTATACATTGCATTTCAGAACTTTATTCAGAGTTTTGTCCCATTTTAAACCAACTCAAATGCTCAGAAAATCAACCAAAATGCTAAGGGGAAAGGTGAACTATCAAAAAATTAGGTTAATTCCGGAGCAAACAGACCTGTTTTCAGTAAAAAAAAAAAAGGCTTAAATTTAACATGATCAAAAAGTTCCAAGCATTTTAAAACCTTAGAGATTTTGTCCCATTTTAAATCAACCCAAATGTTCAAAAAATCTACATAATTCTGGATTGACCATAAATTTAAAACTGAACAGCCAAAAAACATGCTCACTGAAAAGGAAAAAGACACTGGTAAAAGAAAGATCAAATCCTTTATTACACACCAGGAGAATGCACTCGTCACCATGAATGCTCCCTACGCAACCCTAGATAAGCAATCAACCGAACTAGGAATGCTCATTACCCAATGGCTAGGCAACCATAGAGAAGCAATCAAAGTACGTCAACTTGCAAAGGCGCGTGCAATGATATGGATAACAAAGGGTAACAACGTGGTTGGGTTAACTTAGGTTAGGGTTAAAATTTTGATATTATAAAGAAGAATTTCTTTTTAAATTTAAGAAATCGATAATTTATTAAAATGATACATAGTACATAAAAAATAAAAGAATTTAAATAATAAAAAAGTGGTTATGTTTTTTTAAAAAGCTATGGATATGTTGCATTTTCTCTTACTCATTCCATACTTTATAATATTGAATCAATTTTTAATTTTAATGGTATGGTTTTTTTATTATTTTCATACTTTATAATATTTATAATATTG
>JZKD02S1675043.1:299645-323892 GCA_000966675.3 Picea glauca
CAATTTAATTTTAATAAATTTAATTTATTTAAATTCAAATAAGTTACTATCTCATCTTAACCTCTAAGAATCATTTTGTAAATTATATATCATTTCATAACTTTATTTTCAAATTTTATTAATTTTTTTTTATCTTCAACCCATAATCACTATTAATAAATTATATATCATTACTTTGTACCAAATTACCACCCACCCTAAAAAAAATAATTAATAAATTTTAATTTATAACTTTATGTTCAAATTTCACTACCTCGTCTTTTTATCTTCAAATTTGATGAATTTTTTTTTCATTTTAAATAAACTATCTTTCACAGATACTTTTGTGAGAGATAATGCCCACATTGATGCAGTATACTAAAAGTTTGGGGATTGGTTTGGGTTTCTGGAGGATGTTGAGAGTTTCTCTCAACCTCTCTCTCCAAGAATAGAATAAGTTGGATCTCACAACACTTATTTAAGTGTGATGTATTTTAGTTTAATTTGGACAAAACAATTATAGTTTGTGTGAATCTTGTGCAATTAATTTTCACAATACAATGGATGCTTGTGAAAAGGAGGTGTGATCCATTGCCAATGGATTATTGTGGATTGCATTAAGATCCCTTCAATCTGCAATTTCTAAGATAAGGGCGTCACCAATCAAAGATGGCCACCGTCCATGAATTCTTTTCACTGACTATTGGAGACTGCTGCTAGAGAATTGTGCTACAGAGATCACATTGTGCAATACATTTTGAAGAGCCTTGAACTGCAGGAAGGAGTTGTGTCAAGAGGAGTCTCCCAACCAACTGATGTGCTATTACAGACTGTGCCTACATGGAAAATGAGAGGCCTAGTTGTCATCTGCACGATGTAAACATAAGAGACGAGTACTGATCGTGGAGCCATCAGTGTCATGAGAGATAAGTCACCATTCATGCCAGATTCTCAAATTTGTAGCCTCAGTATTGGAGAATAAGGTGCAAATGTTCTATTTAGAGACCTGTTGCACAAAAATGAATCGCCATCACCCGTGATTTCTGAAGAGAATAACCATGAGGTTTCACTATCCATCATGGAACCCAATATGTGAATGCGATTGGTATTCAAGATTAAAATTTCATAAAGTTGTGGTTTGAAGATTATGTAAATTGTGGCTTGATGCTGTGATGAAAGCTCTATTTGGATGAGGTACCCATGTATTGTCTTTTTTAGAGAAACCTATCTTCCATCAAATTGGGTTTGTGCACCACAAAGCATCGAAAAATCAGCGCTCCCCGAGGATCATAAACCATCATATAAGTCAACTAGTTTTTATCAAAGGGATCATAAACCATCATATAAGTCAACTAGTTTTTTATCAAAAGGATCATAAACCATCATATAAGACCTTAAAGATATCTCAAAGATTACCCTTCAAGATAATTAGAAGACAGTACAAACAATGCAAAAAATAATCTGACAAGGTTATTGTAGATAAAAATAAAGAAATTTCTCTCCTAAAAGATCATAGTCAAAAATTACTTGCACAAATCAATAAAGCAAAGAAGCAGTGCAATAAAAATTTAGAAGAAGAAAAGGACAATCTTAAGAAGAGCCTATCAGAAGAAAAAAAAAATGAAGAAAATTCTTGTTTGAGGAACTTTAATCAAGGGCTACTAGAACAAATCAAAAAGTTTAAAGAGGAGAAACTTGAAAATACAGACATTAAAAATATCGACAAATCAAATAATGAAGAAAATTCATGTCTAAAAATTCGAAATCAAAACCTACTTGTGAAAATTAAAAATCTTAAGAATGATAAGAGGTTGTTGGAACAAATCTAGATGGAAGCATCAAAGTCTTTAGGTGAAAAAATCCAAATTGAGGAGAAGGGAACAAATACAAATCTAGTTAATATCACGACTCAAGAAAATTCCAATCCAATTGAAGATAATACATATACATGTGTTGGAGTACAAACGATGGAAGTTAGAAGTGTACTTACTAATAGAAATGCAACTATCAACAACCCAATGCATGAAGAAGATAAAAAAACAAAAATAAATCTTGACAACGCTACGGGTACAATAAGGGAAGCCATGCTATGAAGACACCTTATCGACATCCTAATCTTGAAAGTGGGAACTTTAACTAGTCAAAATATCAACATCGCTTAGAGAAAAAAAAATTAATCTATCTTCTGAAGAATATTGAGACCAACAACATTGAGTATCATAATGACAATACATATTAGGGATCACCTAAGTACAATGTTCAACAAAAGATCAAATTAGGATAGTCAGATCCTTTTATGCTTCGTCAATTATGCTCAAGGATTAGAAGTTTGTACCATCTTGTATCATCCAGCATAACATCATCAAGAATTGAGTACCATGCAAATAAAATCCAAGCGAGAGCAAGACCTAAAGCCTTCAATAATTATGCTTTGAGGACGAAGAATTTCTAAAGTGGGAGGTAATGTATTAAACATAATATATAAAATATAAATATAAATAAACAATGACAATAATGAATAATGAAAATGTATTGAAGAGACGATTCCTAATGAAATGACACATCTCTTATTGAAAGGGCACCCCTACGTGGGTATATATGTGTGGCCCTTATTTTCATTTGTGTGTGTGTGTGTATTGTTATCCACTTGGATTTCTAAATTGTATTCAAAATATTTTGGATATTTAATTAGTGAGCGAGATTTGGCTGTCACACACACTAGAATCTATTGGAACAAATAAACTGCCTATCACGAGTCCTCCTGGGTATCACACCTAATGAAGATAAATCCATGCCATCCATAAATGAAGTTGAACACACTAGTATCCACTATAAAAATAAACCACCTATTATAGGGCCTCCTCGGCATCTCTCCCGCTGAAAAAAAATAATCCATACTAGCCATCAATGAAGTAGAACAACCACCTATCACAAGTGAGAACACACTGACATCCACAATAACAAATCAACCAGCTATCATAAGTCCTCACATCACACCTACTGAAAATAAATCCATCCCATCTAACAATTGAGTAGATTTACCACTTATCATAGGTGAAAACACATTCTCATCAAAAGATAAACTAGGATTTCAACCCATTAAACCCTTCACGAGTGCAAGTGATCATGTTAAACATAGTAGGGTTTCACCACACAACAACCACTTCCATGTTCAACAACTGAAATATCTAACCTCCAAAATCAGAAAAAAGGTAATATCAATCCAGCTGGCCCTGATACCATGTGGAAATTTTGAAAATTGAGTGATAATGCAAATTCAAAAAATTCTACTCAACCTTGAGGTTTCCCAAATCTATTTTCTATGAATTTTTAGCCTTAGGGGTGACTCTAAAATTTTAAATCATTGGGTGCGCCGATGTGTGTATTGTCATCAACGCACCCAATTTGTGCACCACAAAGCACCAGAAAATTAGCGCTCCCCCATCCACACTCAAGGAGCGCTAATAGTTCAAACTAGCGCTCCCCTTACACACTCGAGGAGCACCAATCTCAAATAGCGCTACCCTTCAAACTCACATGCATGGGATATGGTATGAGTGGTATAAATTAAAGGTTTTTTTTCTTATTCATATGACATGTAACATGGTCATGAGGCGGAGGATATATTCAAACCATTCTTAAAGGAGTGAGTGGACATTTAAAAGGTGGATGCCATATACAATTTTTTATGGGGAAGATATGAATATTATATTGTTTAAGAGTTGAACTTTTTTGGTTTTGGGTAAAAGGTTTTATTAAGGTATAAAATATTTTTTAAAACCTTTTAACCATTAGTTTTAAGTTTAACCTTGATCTATAAGGTTATTTTTCCATATAAAAAGCTTAGTTTTATAAACAACGGTCTCTGGAGTTTTTTGCTAATGGAGAAAGTGCAGTGTTCTAAGTTTGAGGTGGGGAAATGCAACGGTAAGAATAGCTTTGCGCTATCGAAACTCAATATGCGGGATCTTGTTGTGCAACAAGGATTGCAAAAGGCATTGGCTAGAAAGTCAAAGAAATCGACAAGCATGACAGACGAGGACTGGGAGGATCTGGATGAAAGAGCCCTCAGTAGTATTTGTTTGTGTCTAGCAGATGAGGTATTGTTTAAAATCACTGAAGAGATGACAACAACAGGTTTATGGACCAAACTGGAGAGTCTCTATATGACAAAGAACTTGTTAAACATAATCTTCTTAAAGAAATAGTTGTACAACTTGCGAATGAAAGAAGGTACAAAAATTATTGATCACATGAATGTCTTCAATACTCTGATCTGTCAATTAACTAATATGGAAGTAACGTTCGAAGATGAGGACAAAGTGGTTATGCTACTATGTTCATTGCCTGAGTCTTGGGATTATCTGGTCACAATTGTGTGGTTTAACACAACAGATGCCATTGATTATGACATTGTTGTGGAAGCTTTGATGTATGAGGAGATAAGTGAAAAATCAAGTAGAGAAACCTCAATAGCAGAAGAAATGGTGGTCATAGGTCGATCTACAGAAGGAGGGAAAGATCATAAAGGTAGAGCCAAGTCTAAGTCAAAAGACAGTAAGGGTAAGGAAAAATGTTGGTTTTGTGGCAAATCTGGGCATCTCAAAAAGGATTGTTGGAAAAGACAACAAGCATCCAAAGAGGACTTCATAATAGAAGAAAATTCAACCACATGTATGGTTGATGAAGGTTTTTCTATATGTTTTGTCCCTCCACCTGTGTTCACATAGAAGGTGCAGGGCGGTGATGGTTGAGTCACCGTGAAATATAAAAAAATGTATTTACTTTGGAGTTGTAGAAATTATTGATTGCATGGGCATATGTCTGTAAGACCTGGATAAGCATGCATACCCCTATTTATCAGGTCACCTATGAAAATTCTAGACATAGATTTAGGTAGATTGAATATGTGGGGGGGCATCTATGTTGGGTTAACCTTGACTCAATGAAAGAGTTAATGAGTTAAATTTGTTTTTAGGTCAAAGCAAGTGATTTTTCGAGTCCATGTTTTTTGGGTATCCCCTCGTATTGTGCCCATGGATTGCATGTAATGAATCCTATAAAAGTCTTGGTGAACTCCATTGCAAATGGGCCTGGAGGTAAGAGGTGAAGGCTTACTTGGTCAGTTTGACCGGATTTGGTCAAAGTCGTTCGAATGCAAATTTTGAGGTGGAACAATGCATCCAGTTTAGAAAGGTGGGTCTGTAGAAATGTTTATGTGTTGGAATGTCAATCAAGTGTTTGAGAATATATGATGAAGGTAAGTTCATATCCCTGGAACTTGGAAAGTATTGCAAGGAAGTTGAGATCGAATATGCATGCTCAGTAATGCCAAGTTGCAACAATAGTTGTGGACAGAAGCAGTTGTGCTATCTGGTAAATCGGTCACCATCGATTGCAAAATACAGGAAGATTTAGGAAGAGGTATGAATAGGTCATCTGGTAATTACTCAAATGTGAAGTTGTTCGGTTGTGATGCTTATGGTTTTTTATCAGCTTTCTAAGTAGGACCCAGATCAAACATGTAGATATTTGATATGGTGATGATGTTAAGGGGTGCATACTGTGGGATGCTACTACCCACAGAATCATCATGGAAAAAGATGCAGTGTTTGATGAATCTCCTTTTATAAGGACATGTATATGGAACAACCAGAACGGTTAGTTCAGAATCGCAACAGGAGATTTGTTTGCAAACTCAAAAATCATTGTATGGCCTAAAGCATGCTAGGAAAATCATACAATATGTTTGATTCCTTCATGGTGAGCTAAATTTTACAAGAAGTGAGTATAACCATTGTGTTTATGGTATATTCATTATCTTGGTGTTATATGTTATGCTTGTTACAAGCACAAACATGGTTGAGATCAACAGGTTGCCTCAGTTGGTTAGGACGTTTGTTATGAAGGATCTAGGAGTAGCAAAATAAATCTTGGGCATGGAAATACATGGAGATAATAAATATGGTAAGCTTGGTTATCACAACAAAAGTATGTAGTGAAGATATTCAAGAAATTAAGTATGAATAATGTGAAACTAGTAAAATCCCTTTGTCTTTCCATTGTAAATTCTCTTCAAGTTTATGTCCAAATTGATGAAGAAGAAAAGGGATATATGTCTCGAGTATTATATGCTAGTAGGAATTTTGATGATTGCGATGGAGAAATGGTCAGGATTTCACATGCAGTTGGTGTTGTCAATAGACACATGGAAAAACCAGGTCAAGAGCCTGGAAATGGGTGCTTCAAACATAGAAGCACAAGTATCAGCTAGAGTGGTTGCAGTGATTTGGTTTGTGGTTAATGATTCATGATATTTGGACAAGTGCATCAGTCTATTAGACAAGTTATTGATGGAGACAGAATGGTCCATGCTGGAGTGAACCGTGCAGGCATGTTCATGTAATGGTATTGCTAGAGAAGTTGTTGAGCTGTGATGGTGTTTGGCCTCCCTTGGCTTACAGAAAAGGTGATGAATTAATTAAGGGCATGATATATTAGGTAAATTGTTTTCAAGGTGGACATTGTTGGAAACATGCCAACGAATTTTCCCATGCATTCATATGCAGATGCACATGCACATGCACATGCGCATGCATGAAATCTACTTATGAACTTTTCATGTAAATATATGATCCAAGCAGATATTGGTGGCCACTCGCCTATTCCACTTGGACCCCCACCATTGTTTCTTTCATTCTTTTTAGTTTCCTTAATTGTAGCACAATTTACTATTTTTTGTAGTTTTTTGGGTCGTGAACTTCCGGAGCTATTTTGAGGCCCTAAACGACGACGAATATGAGTCTTTTCCAATCTTGATATTCACTATTAGCAGTGTATTCCTCGAATAGATATTTCTAACTATGTATCATGTGCGTCAAATGGAGATAGTATGCCAAAGTTACGACCCCAGGAAATTGATGTACCAATTTACCCCGACGGGGCCCATATTCTGGAGTTTCATCTCCTACGGTTAGGTTTTTGGATGTTTAGGGTTTCCATTGTTTCTCAATAATATATAGGCCTTCGAGCCTCATTGTAACACAGAGTTCAGAGGCCTATAGCCACCACATCTCTTCTTAGAGATAAGCTACTCGCGCCCTAGCTAGTTTATTTCCATTATTTCTGTAAACAAATTTTAGTTATTTGATATTAATGAACTGAAGTGTTATTTCCGTTGCATATTTGTATTCATGGTTATTTGTGTATTCTTTTCTGTTCTTGCATAAATTTGGATCAGTGGTATAAGAGAGGTCTACTCTTTCTCGATCCTTCTTTGCATGTCCCCAACGAGGTCGAGGTATAAGGAGTTAGGGCTCGATTTGGTTGAACCTTTGCAAGATTAGCCTCGCAAACCCCGATAGCTGCCCATGGGGGACAAAAAGAAAGATGAAGGTGTAGGAGATCCTATCAAAATATTTCTCGAGGAGGCCCTTGAAAAACAAAGGAACGCGATGATGGATAACTTCACGTAAATCCTTCAACGATTTCCCACTGGCAGCGCATCTGCATCCAGCAGCCACTCTGGAGGCATAACCCCTTTTAAGATACAAGTAAACTTTGAAATTCCCATATTTGATGGCCAAATAGATGAAGATGCCCTAGATATATGGTTGAATCTATTAGAAGGATATTTCTCAGTTCATGAATTTTTCGACTGGGAGAAGATTATTTTTTCACTGCTAAAAGCCGCCCCCCATGTCAAGGACTGGTGGGAAACCTATTGTGAGAAAAAGGACGAGGAGGAACCCTCTTTGTTCTCAGCCATACCCACTTGGAATTCTTTCTGAGATGCCATCAAGGAACAATATTATCCCGTGGGGAGCTATGAGGACAAGTACATATAATGGACTATGTTGTGGAAACAAAGGGATTAAGATGTGCATGAACTGACAAATTTGTTCCATACCCCGCACACAAAGTTGGGTATCAAATATTCGGAGAAACATTTGGTGTTGAAGTACCGCAGTTGTCTACACATATACATTCAGGAGGAAATGGAGTTCCTCGACATCTCCTCACTTGGTATGACATATTGGTATGTTGCCAAGATTGAGCACAAATTCAAACAGAAGAAGCGAGACTTTGGATCTGGGAATCAAAAGAAAGCGAAAGGTGCCCCCAAACTGCAGAACAAAGGACAAATCCAAGCCATGGTGGCTCAAGACAACCTGCCAAAGATGCAAGCAAAGAACAACATGATGAAGCCGAAGACAGACACGGGAAAGTGGTGTGAGCTCCATAAGAGCTCCACTCACAACACAAGTGAGTGTCGGGCCAAACAGTCACTGGTGGCCGAGATGAGGGCTTCTGAGTTAGATGCATGCTCCAACATTGAATCAAAACCTGATGAGGGGAATGACAGAGGGAATTAGATTATCTATGCAGAGCCCAATGCCACCATTGCCACCATGAAGCTCCAAAAGGAAGAACCAGAATATCTAGAGGAGGAGGAGCATCTCTTCCACTCTTAGATGTGGGTAAAGGGTTCCCCGCTACAGTTCATTGTCGATAATGGGAGACAAAAGAACCTCATTTCAGTGGAGGTCGTGAAGCATTTGGGCTTGTTAACCACTGCACACCCATAGCCGTACACCATCGGGTGGATTCACCAAGGACAAGATCTTTGCGTCAGCCAGCGGTGCCACCTTCCCTACGACATCAAGCCCTTCATCGATGAGGTATTATGTGGCATTGCTCCTCTTGATGTTTGTGATGTATTATTAGGAAAACCATACTTGTGGAAGTGACATGTTGTGTATGAGTCTCGTCCTCGCGCTATTATTATTACCTTGGGAAATAAGTTGTAGAGGATACCAGAGGTACCACTGCCTATCACTATCTCTTTGGTTACTGCAAAATAATTCAGTAAGCTCATTTCCAAAACTGGGAAATTAATTTTCCTAATGATCCACCCTCAGGACAAGAAGAAGACTGTGGCCACGACCTCTAGACAAGGCTCCTCTGCATGACAACAACAAATGGACAAGGTCATGGAGGAGTACCGGGACATCTTCACCTCACCCACAGGGGTGCCTTTGCACTGTTAGGTCAAGAACCCCATCGATCTGACCTCAGGTGCGTTGCTGCCTAATGGACTGATCTATCAACACTCTGTTTTGGAGGATGATGAAATCAAGAGGCATATCTAGGAGTTGCTGCAGAAAGGTCACATACGACCAAGTTCATCTCCATGTGGGAGCCACATCGTGTTGGTGTAGAATAAGGATGGGACTTGGAGACTCTCTATTGACTATAGGGCACTAAACAAGATCACTGTCCGGAATAGGTACCTGATCCCACGGATTGATGACCTTCTGGACCAACTCAAAGGGGAAAAATATTTCTACAAGATCTACTTGAAATATGGGTGTCACCAGGTACCAATCAAATCGTCCAATGTGTGGAAGACTACCTTCAAAGCCAAGGAGGGCCTTTTCAAATGGTTGGTCGTGCCTTTTGGGTTGATGAATTCTCTCGCAACCTTCATAAGGCTAATGGACGACATCTTGCATCCATTCACAAACTCATTTGTAGTAGTGTACTTGGATAACATCCTGATCTTCATCTTCATCCAGACTTGGGAAGAGCACCTCAACTACATCCGATAGGTCCTCCAAACACTATGGAAACAGAAGTTGTGTGCCAATTTGGAGAAGTGCACTTTTGGAATGACCCAGGTTCAGTATCTGGGATACATTATTGATGAGCGTGGGGTGCATGTGGATCCAATCAAGATCCAAGTCATGCAGGATTGGCCAGCCCTGACCACTCTAATAGAGCTTTACAACTTTTTGGGTCTTGCTAATTTCTACCGTAGGTTCATGTTTGGATTCTCTCATATCACTTGGCCTTGAGTCAAGTCACCAAGGGAGGAACGAAAGAAAAATTCTTTTGGTCGAAATCTCAACAGAAGGCATTCGTAGAATTTAAACGTTTCCTCTGTTGTGCCCCAGTTCTCACATTAATAGACTTGAAACAACCATTTGAGATCGATACATATGCCTCTAACTATGCTATTCAGGAAGTTATTACTCAACAGAGGAATCCAGTGGCATATCACAGTGTGACACTGTCTGACATAGTCCGAAAGTATCCCACTTATGACAAATAAATGTATTCCATTGTGTAGGCTTGTCGACAATGTAAGCATTACATTTTTGGGAAGGAAATGATCATCCACACAACCACCAACACTTGTATTTGATACAAACACAAGGGAAGTTGCAAAATGATCTCCATCAGAAGTGGTCCACATATCTACAACAGTTTCATTTAAACATGGCGATAAAAACCGTGCTCAACTCTTGTGGGCATGAGACTTCTTAGTGGATGCTTCTCTACAAGAGTGATCCAAAATTAGGCCACACATACAATACACTCTTGGAGGGTAATCGAGTTCCAAATTTTCACCTCCAGGATGCCCTACTATGTCACCTGGGACACCTTTTTGTTCCTTCAAGTGAGCATGCCAAGATGATTTGGGAAGCGCACTATAGTTGGTTTGTTGGGCATTTCGAGGTTGAGAAAACATTGGAAGTACTGCAGACGTATTTCTGTTGGCCAAACCTTCGATAGGATGTTGGGAAGTACATCATATCCTGCACTGCCTGCACCATTGCCAAACCGACCATCAAGAAGCAAGGCCTCTATACTCTGTTGCCTACCCCTATTCAACCTTGGGAATACATCTCCATGGATTACATGTCGGGCCTTCCTTCTACTAAGAATGGCAACGACTGTGTTTTCATGGTCATCGACAGATTCTCAAAGATGGCCATTATGGCGACCTACAAAAAGAATATCACAATAGAAGCCACTACTAAACTCTTCTTTCAGCGAGTGTGGGTACACTTTGGAATCCCATAGTCTATCATCTCAGATTGGGACAACAGGTTCCTCAGTACATTTTGTTCTAGCCTCTGGTCAATGCTGGACACCAAGCTCACCAAGTCCACAACTTTCCATCCCTAATCTGATGGCCAGACAGAGGTCGTCAATGAGATGATCGTACACATTTTGTGCATGTACAACTCAAATCATCCACACACATGGGATGAGAGCCTCCCCTATGTATAGCATAACTATAACCGAACTCTCCACATCCCAATTGACCACAACCCCTTTCAGGTGGGATTGGGATTCCAGCCACTATGTCCCATTGACGTAACCATTCCCTTTGCAACTACTGAGGCTACTTCAGATCATGTCCAGTCTGAAGCTGCCAAAGAGAATAGCTTCATTGAGTGCATTCAACACATTTTCCAACAGGTTCATGACATATCGGACATAGCCAATGCTAAGTACAAGAAGAAGCATGATCATCATCGGGTGCAACACAACTTCTAGGTGCGCAACAAAGTGTGGCTACATTTGCAGAAGGAGTGCCTTGTTGGACCCCACTGCAAGCTTCTCTCGCTCTGATATGGGCCATACACCATCACCAAGGATGTATGGAATAATTCCTTTGAGCTCATGATTCCACCATTCCTTGGTATGCATCCAATGTTCAATATGGACCGCCTTCGACCCTACTTTCCACTTCTACTGGACACATTCGACATGGTAGAACAACTCACACCAACATAGTTAAATCCAGACTCCATGGAACAAGCCACAACTAATCAGATTATGGATACATAGATCAATAACACCCACCAGCAGAGGATCCAACTATATCGAGCTGTCAAAGTAGGCCAACTCCTTCACCAGGGACCAAGTTCAACAAAAGTTTCCTCATCTCATGGAGGAACTCAATGCAATGGGGACCATTGCTTCCTAAGGGTGGAGGAATGATCCAAATGGATATTGGTGGCCACCCACCTATTCCACTTGGAACCCCACCATTGTTTCTTTCAGTGTTTTCATTTTCCTTAATTGTAGCACAATTTACTATTTTTGGCAGTTTTTGGGGTCGTGAATTTCCGAAGCCGTTTTGAGGCCCTAAACGACGTTTTTTGGGCATCAAACGTCTCACGAAGATGAGTCTGTTTCGGACTCAATATTCACTATTGCCAATGTATTCCTCAGATAGATATTTCTAACGATGTATCATGTGTGTCAAACATAGATAGTATGCCAAAGTTACGACCCCGAGAAATTGATGTACCAATTTACCCCGACGGGTCCCATATTCTAGCGTTTCATCTCCTAGGTTTAGGTTTTTGGATGTATAGGGTTTCCATTGTTTCTCAATAATATATAGGCCTTTGAGCCTCATTGTAACATAGAATTCAGAGGCCTGTAGTTGCCACATATATTCTCAGAGATAAGCTACCAGCGCCCTGGCTAGGTTATTTCCATTATGTCCGTAAAAAAATTTCAGTTATTTGATATTAATGAAATGAAGTGTTATTTCCGCTCCATCTTTGTATTCATGGTTATTTGTGTATTATTTTGCGTTCCTGCATAAATTCGGATCACTATGTGATCTATTCATGACCGGTCTGTGTAACTGAGTGATATATGTTATATATATGAGCATACCCATAGAGGCAGAGGAAAATGCAAGTGAAAAAGAGTACATTGTGTGAGGAGAGGATGGTTGTATGTCTGGGTTGGATATCGTAATTCTCCTTGAATAGAAGAAGATCGATAATCATTGCCCATGGTTTTTTCCTTATTTGGGTTTCCACATAAATCATTGTGTTCAGTGTGTGTTTGTTGTTCTTGTTTTGATGCATGTTTAATCTAGCTCGTTTATGCTTTGGTTTATGTCCTAGGTTTTTCTTCCGCTGACCAACAGAAGGAAACTATCTTTTAGATGGAATACACACTCGTCATAAAGTTCTTTAGAAATGGATGGAAGAGAAAGAAAACATTCATAGTTCAAGAGGTCGGAGCGGTCACATGCTTTTGGACACATGCAGAAGAGGCTTTGAAAGATTTGGAAAATATCAAACAAGACCAATACCAAAAGCTATAAAGTGTTGAAATCTTTGAAGGTTATGTGACAAGAATGATCAATGATTGCACAATTTCCTCGGATGTGTTCTAGGAAGCAAGTAGGTTCATAGAGTGGTGGAAGGAATGGAAAGAATACAAGCAAAATCAATTCCATGAATGGAGCTCTCCTTTGTATGAAATAATGGGAACGAAAAGTTGGAAGGGATGATTTTGTGAATTATTGGATACACATTGGAAAAATCTTTCAAACCTTTGTTCCAATTAGGTTTCTTGTTTTTAAAGATGTAATTTCCTTTGTTGTAATGTAATGTCCTCATGGTGAAGAAAGAAATGCATTTTTCTTTACTTTTCTAAGTAGGGAATTTATTGAGACAATCAAGTAACATAATCTCATGTAGAATAAAAAATTCATTTTGCTTAAATTTTCAAAGTGGGGGATTTGTTGAGATAATCAACAACTACAATAGCACGACTAGAGAGAATTGAATTTTATTCTTCTGTAGTATATGTTCGCAATGTTTGATAGATACTCCCAACATGGGATGATAAGAGGGAATAGACTTTTGTTTATCAGATGGCCTTGAGAAAGGCTAACAGTTATGAAAGAAGTATTTTCTTTCTAATTTTTCATGTTGATGGGTATTATTTTGAAACAGTAAAGCATGGAGAGTTGTGTGGGAAAACAAACAATAAATGGGTAATTTTTGTGTCGAGAATACAAGATAAAACTGTGAGAGTAGACACTCTTATGTCACGTGAGAAAATTATGGTGGATGATATAAAAAAAGTGATCCTCAACCTAAAATTTTAAACATAATTGTGAAGCAATGTTATGGTAATATTTCAATATGCTTAACTTTTTAAAAGTATGTTGGTGGTTAGCGGAAGTAGGAGAGGAGGGATTATAGTTGATCTCAAAGGGAAATAAGAAAATTCTTCTATCTAGGGTCTAGGAAGGGCAACAAATAACTAGGATAAAGCACTCGCTTTGTTTATGGGATTGAGACTAATTGATGAAAGGTTATAAAAAAGACTAATTGTCATTAGAGACCAAAAAATGATAATTAAAACTTTGAGAAAAGGTCCTCGAAAAAGTCAAAGTTCCCATTCAAGAACCATTCTTTCAATCACTAAAGACGTGGAAAGATTTGATAAGGTTGAATATTATCATGTCCTCTAAGCAATGAATGGAAATGTGGATAGCTTAACAAATGTAGTTTGTAGGTTAGAATAAGGAAGATGAGAAATAATTAGGATCAAAAGAGTCTCCCAATACCTTGATTAAATGATGAAAAACAACATTAAATTGTTTTATTGGGGTGTTAATCTGCAACAACCAAAGTATGGTAAAGGAAGCCCTAATCCACAGAATAGCCAATCTTAAGACAACCATTCCAAGCCATAGGAAAAGAAGATAAATGAAAAGTTGAAGAAGGACATTGGGAAGTGGTGTAACTAATACAAAAACTCCCTTGGCACAACACTGATGAATGTCGCTCGAAACAGTCATTGGTGTCCGAGATCAAAGAAACAAAGTCAAACCTCGATTCAGACTCTGTTTCAGACAATAATAAAAGGAGACAGATAATTTATGTAGAATCCACTCCTATTGTCGCAACCACAGGAATCCAACCAAAATAACCAGAGGATATTGAGGAGGGGGAGATCCTTTTCCATCCATAGATGTGGGTGAAGGGGACCCCGCTGCATTTTATTATTGATAGCGAAAGCCAGAAAAACATCATCTCAATAGAGGTCATCAAGTAGTTGAATTTTCTGACAACGCCACACCTGCAGCCATACAACATCGGATGGCTCCCCCAGGGATGCGATCTTTGTGTTAGCAAGTAGTGTCTCATGTCATACGACATCAAGCCCTTCAAGAATGAGGTACTATGTGATTTTGTCCCATTGGAAGTCTGTGATGTTTTGTTAGGACAACTATATATGTGGACACATCATGTTGTTTATGATTCTCGACCCTGTAGTGCCATTGTTACTCTGGGGGGTAATCCCAATAGGATAACAGAGGTATTTTCGACTACTATTCTGACAAAACAGTTATACAAAGTAATCTCTTACACCAAAAAGTTTAGCCTCTTCATCATCTAGTCGGATGAGGACACTGCAACCACTGCAGCCTCGGCCCAAGACTCTTCTATCTAGCAAGAGTATCAACAATATTGTAGAAGAGCACCAAGATATTCCTACTGCACCTATGGGGGTGCCTCGAAATTACCCATTCAAATCAATTTATGGTAGATCCCTTCATGTTATTCATGCTACATCTTCACCGACAGAGTCCTTCCACACTCTGGAAGATCATACAACCAGATTGGTTAAATTGATCCAACCCCTCCAACAACAGGTTCATAACAACCTTCAATAAGCTAAGGAGGACAACTTCTTCAACAAGGCAAGCAACTCACCAAGGTTCAGATTCAACAAAAGCTTCCCTCGGGACTTGATGCAATGGAGACCCTTGCTTCCTAAGGGTGGAGGTTTAGTCCATGCATAAATCAGTGGCCACACACCAATTCCACTAGATCAAAACATGGATTTCCACCTTGGCAGTTTTTCTACATCTTTTCGGATCCTAAACTTCTCGGGCTGTTTTGAGGCCCTAAACATCATTTTTCGGCCCGTCACTGTCACACTATAAGAATTATCCATAGTGTGATGGAAATTTAAGAAAGTTAATTTAAGTTTATCATTGTCTGTACCAATTTGATATATGGCTAAGTTATTATTAAATAAATTGATTAATTTATCTCTTATGTCTCATCAATTGTTTGAGATAGATGTCACCATGAGTATATACATGACACATGACCTCAGTTGACACATTAAATTATAATAAGTGAAGTTCAGATTCATACCCAATGGTTTGAACAAACATAGATTTTGGATTTGGTCTAGGTATACAAACCAAATGTGAGGAACGGGAAAATCTGTTCTAGTGGCTAAGAACAAAAGTATTGGTTCTTGAATTCCTTTGAGGTGTAGAATTCCTTTCTACAAAGGTGTTGTTGAGTATGGTATGAGGCCCAATACTGATATGCTCATATGCTTAGGAAGATTGATGTTTTCGATGTGGTGTACATGTATTTTTTCCGAGAAAACGTCAATTTAATTTTGGCAAATGTCATAGTTTTCACAAAGTACAAGAATTGTTCCAAATTTATATGAAAAGAACTATAGTTGTTTCCATAATGTTTTGGAAAATGTAGTTCATTTATATGCAACCTTTGGTCTTATGAACCTCCTCTTCCTTCAGTTCAGACGAACCCTCTCAATTTTGGACTCCCATGTTCGCTATCTTAGAATACAGAGATAATTTCCAACACCCTGAGTCACTCTATTTGTTTGAGATTGTTGTGTGCCGAACTTGAGCTCTAGGATAGTGTTGTTCCATCATACACATGCTTCAATTTTCTGAACCTTTCCATTCTCAGTGTTCAGAGGCAGATGGATGAGCTCAAGGAATCTACCAAGGATCTTGGCTAGCACAACTCATCTCACATTAGAAACCATAATGGTAAAGTGAAATAAGTTTCCAAGTTGATGCATGTATCTCTATTACCATCTTCAACTTGCCTAACTTGTCCATCTTTTTTAAGGACTCTGAATCATCTATGGAGTGTCACTACAAGAAGTTTGCAAAATCTATAGGCCAAATGTTGAATCTAAGGAGTCACCAATCCTGTATGCTTTGAAATTATTACTGCTAGGGACCATTTTAATTAAGTTTATATCACTACCAAAAGGAGCTCTCATATATTCTTTGGATTGAACATTGCAAGAGTAAGTAATTGGTTCTTATCATATCTTTGATGTAATTTATCCAGTTTCGGAATCCTCAAGGAGGATGTAGATACGATACTTGTAAGTATTATAACACTCATACAAGGACGATAAACCTAACCAAATAAAATACAATAAAAAATCATTAACATGGTATTGAATTTGGAATTACTAGAGATTATAAAAAACATAAGTTAGCAGTTGATGGTTTATAGTTTGTTGATAGATTTATAGCCAGTGGAGAACAAAGATGACAATTGTCCTTGTTTATTAAAAATGATTAAATTGATTGTACCATTGTATATATTTTTTGTTGCAATTTTTAATTGGTAACTACATTTCCTTTTCTTAAAAATGGGTGAATTTCAAATTTTTCCCATCTTAACTACTATATTGTATAAAAACTTTGAAGTTATACTAACAATAGCAGATGCTTACTCAAATCCTTTTGAATTTGTATGTGCCATCTTCAATTCTCAAGCCAATGCATATTCATTGATAGAGGATGCAACAATTAATTATGTAAAATAAATTCTATTACTTTACATATATTCAAATACAACCAAGAACTATTTATATGATAAGTGATTTCCAAGTTCACAACAGATTCACACTAGTGCAAATAAGATGAATAAAAAGGTAAAAAAAAAAAATTGTTTATGCTACATAGAAGTTGAATTATTAATTTTATTTATTGATCAATAGTATGGAAAAAATAAATTACTTATTCCTCTTTCTTTTGACATATTCTCTTGTTTTTCTATTATAAGAGAAGAAATCAGCAAATAAAATTTCAACCAAGTAATAAAAAGTAATACAAATTGATGAAGCTTTATGTTTTGTTGATTGTTTTTCATTATTAAAGTCAATGTGCTCACTAATATTCTTTTTCACTACTCAAAGACTTGAATAGTATTTTTCTCCACTTGAAAATAGCACTTATAGTGCATAGGCCATGTTGCATGAGAATGGAAGAAAACAAATTAAGGTTAATGAGAAAAAGAGTTAAAAATGGTTATATATTAACAGATTCTACTAATATGATTGATTAGTTTTTTAATTAAAATTATCTTATTTATATTTTTTTTTATATTTTACAATATGGAATTTAATTTGCATTGATTTATGATTAGTAATTTTAAATAGCATCATAGTAACTAAAAACCAAATTCAAGCATGGACTTTCTATGGCTTCATTGTGAATATGCTTCTATGTACTACGAAATTTGAGTAGGAAATCGATGAATGTACTCTGTCATAAACATATTTACAGATTACCGGACTATGTTGTTTATATATTTATATATTTTTAAATTTGTTTATAAACATCTTAATTTTAATGGTATGGTTTTCTTATATTTTAAAATGGATAACCCTTTACTTGAAATATAAAGAATTAACATATTGGTGATTTGATTCAATAATCTTATAATTTATTTATATTGGTTATTTGATTTATTAATCTTATAAATGTATTGGAAAGAATTAACATATTGGTTATTTGATTGATTAATCTTATAACTTATTTATATTGGTTATTTGATTTATTAATCTTATAAATGTATTGGATGTACACAAGAATAAAGATTAATTAGATTACTTTTATTTATTTAGATGGAATTGAATGATTAATATAATTACAAATTTTGATTTATACATTGTTTAAATTATAATTTTGAGTATATGAGTTAATTTAAAATAGATTAAACCCAAAAATTATAAATTTTAACCTACACTTATTCAAACTGTGACAATTTTAAACATCAGTTCAAAATATGTTAAAACATATGATTATATGTTGTGATGTATACATTGTTTAAATTACAATTTCAAACATTTAATTTAATTTAAAATCAAACAAAACATTTAAGGTGGTTATTAATAACATATATTGTTAAAATTACATAATGGAATTATGGTTTCAAATTTTGAACAAATTTGATGATAGAATAATCACCTAAAACTTTAGAAAAACCCACCAATAAGTAAAACATTTTATCTTTAGAGTTCATCATACTTAAAAAGTAAGTGTCACTTTTAAGTTGTTTATACATACTTATCGCTTATATGTCTTAAGCAATAACATATCTTCATTCTTATGGAGAAAGTTTGAAATAACCTCTTGTTTATACATACTTATCGCTTATATGTCTTAAGCAATAACATATCTTCATTCTTATGGAGAAAGTTTGAAATAACCTCTTAAACAAGAGCATTACGGAGGTATACATACCCTACCCCCTCTCGATTTGAACTTGTGACCTCTTAAGAGGAAATGAATCTTCTTAACCATTAGGCCCACACAGACTATATATTAACATTTTGAAAGTTACAATAATGTGTAAATTTTTGTTATGGATATATATAAAGTGAAATTATGATATTAATTGGTTGTAAATAATTTTTAATTGAAATTAATTTGTTGTAAATTATTTTTAATTGAATATTATTTTTGTGAGCATATTTCATCAAATACAAATTGATTTCAAATAATTTAAATAATTAATACAAATTAATTCAAATAAATTTTATTTCATTATTTATAAATTAATTGAGATTTATATTCAAAATGCTAACTATATCATCTCAATCATTAACCACTATTAATAAATTATATTTCATTACTTTGCACCATTAATAAATTATATGTCACTACTTTGTAGCCACTCTAGGAAATAATTAGTAAATCTTAATTTATGACCCATCTTTTATCCATTTCACACACAAATATTCTCACTCTACAAAAGTGGGAAAAAATGTTTTGGAGAAAGATTGAAGTAGCCTCTTAAACATGAGCCTTAAATAAGGTCTATTAAAGACTTGTATATTGAAATTATGATTTGAATTGGTTATAAATTATTTTTAATTCATGAATATTATTTTAATCATTTCACATTTTATGAAAAACAAAGTGGTTTCAATTAATTTGAATAATTAATACAATTTAATTTAGATAAATTTAATTTATTTAAATTCAAATCAGTTACTATCTCATCTTAACCTCAAAGGAACATTTTATAAATTATATATCATTTCATAACTTTATTTTCAAATTTTATTAGCTATTTTTTTATCTTCAACCCATAATCATTATCAATAAATTATATATCATTACTTTGTACCAAATTACCACCCACCCTAAAAAAAAATTAATAAATTTTAATTTATAACTTTATGTTCAAATTTCACTACCTCATCTTTTTATCTTCAAATTTGATGATTTTTTTTTTCATTTCAAATTAACTATCTTTCATAGATACTTTTGTTAGAGATAATGCCCACATTGATGCAGTATATTAAAAGTTTAGGGATTGGTTTGGGTTGTTGGAGGATGTTGAGAGATTCTCTCAACCTCTCTCTCCAATAATAGAATAAGTTGGATCTCACAAAACTTATTTAAGTGTTATGTATTTCAGTTTAATTTGGACAATACAATTATAGTTTGTGTGAATCTTGTGCAATGAATTTTCACAATACAATGGATGCTTGTGAAAAGGAGGTGTGATCCATTGCCAATGGATTATTGTGGATTGCATTAAGATCCCTTCAATCCTCAATTTCTAAGATAAGGGCGTCACCAATCAAAGATGGCCACCATCCATGAATTCTTTTCATTGACTACTGCTAGAGAATTGTGCTACAGAGATCACATTGTGTGATAAATTATGAAGAGTCTTGAACTGCAGGAAGGAGTTGTGTCAAGAGGAGTTGCCCAACCAACTAAAGTGCTATTACAGACTGTGCCTGCATGGAAAACGAGAGGCCTGGTTGTCATATACACAATGTAAATAGAAGCACCGAGTACTGATTGTGGAGCCATCAGTGTCATGAGAGATAAGTCACCATTCATGCCAGATGCTCAAATTTGTAGCCTTAGTATTGGAGAATAAGGTGCATATGTTTTATTTAGAGACCTGTTGCACAAAAATGAATCTCCATCACCAACGATTTCTGAAGAGAATAACCATGAGGTTTCACTATCCGTCACGGAACCCAATATGTGAATACGACTCGTATTCAAGATCAAAATTTCATAAAGTTGTTGTTTGAAGATTATGTAAATTGTGGCTTGATGCTGTGATGAAAGCTCTATTTGGATGAAGTACCCATGTATTGTCTTTTTTAGAGAAACCTATCTTCCATCAGATTGGGTTTGTGCACCACAAAGCACCAGAAATTCAATGCTCCCCCGGGATCATAAACCATCATATAAGTCAACTAGTTTTTATCAAAAGGATCATAAACCATCATATAAGTCAACTAGTTTTTTATCAAAAGGATCAAAAACCATCATATAAGACCTTAAAGATATCTCAAAGATTACCCTTCGAGATAATTAGAACACAGTACAAACAATGCAAAAAATAATCTGACAAGGTTATTGTAGATAAAAATGAAGAAATTTCTCTCCTAAAAGATCACAGTCAAAAATTACTTGCACAAATAAATAAAGCAAAGAAGCAGTGCAATAAAAATTTAGAATAAGAAAAGGACAATCTTAAGAAGAGCCTATCAGAAGAAAAAAAAAATGAAGAAAATTCTTGTTTGAGAAACTTTAATCAAGGGCTACTAGAACAAATAAAAAAGTTGAAAGAGGAGAAACTTGAAAATATAGACACTAAAAATATCGACAAATCAGATAATGAAGAAAATTCATGTCTAAAAAATCAAAATCAAAACCTACTTGTGCAAATTAAAAATCTTAAGAATGATAAGAGGTTGTTGGAACAAATCCAGATGGAAGCATCAAAGTCTTTAGGTGAAAAAATCCAAGTTGAGGAGAAGGGAACAAATACAAATCCAGTTAATATCACGACTCAAGAAAATTCCAATCCAATTGAAGAGAATACATATACATGTGTTGGAGTACAAATGATGGAAGTTACAGGTGTACTTACTAATAGAAATGTAACTATCAACAACCCAGTGCATGAAGAAGATAAAACACCAAAAAAAAATCTTGACAACGCTACGGGTACAATAAGGGAAGCCATGCTATGAAGAAACCTTATCGACATCCTAATCTTGAAAGTGGGAACTTTAACTAGTCAAAATATCAACATCGCTTAGAGCAAAAAAAAATAATCTATCTTCTAAAGAATATTGAGACCAACAACATTGAGTATCATAATGATAATACATATTAGGTATCACCTAAGTGCAACGTTCAACAAAAGATCAAATTAGGATAGTTAGATCCTTTTACGCTTCATCAATTATGCTCAACGATTAGAAGTTTGTACCATCTTGTATCATCTAGCATAACATCATCAAGAATTGAGTACCATGGAAATAAAATCCAAGCCAGAGAAAGACCTAAAGCCTTCAATAATTATTCTTTGAGGACAAAAAATTTCTAATGTGGGAGGCAATGTATTAAACATAAAATATAAAATATAAATATAAATAAACAATGACAATAATGAATAATGAAAATGTATTGAAGAGATGATTCCTAATGAAATGACACATCTCTTGTTGAAAGGGAACCCCTACGCGGGTATATATGTATGGTCCTCATTTTCATTTGTGTGTGTGTGTGTGTGTGTATTGTTATCCACTTGGATTTCTACATTGTATTCAAAATATTATGGATATTTAATTAGTGAGTGAGATTTGGTTGTCACACACACTAGCATCTACTGGAACAAATAAAATGCCTATCACAAGTCCTCCTGAGTATCACACCTAATGAAGATAAATCCATGTCATCCATAAGTGAAGTTGAACACACTAGTATCCACTATAAAAATAAACCACCTATCATAGGGCCTCCAGAGCATCTCTCCTGCTAAAAAAAAAATCCATACTAGCCATCCATAAAGTAGAACAACCACCTATCACAAGTGAGAGCACACTGACATCCACAATAACAAATCAACCACCTATCATAAGTCCTCGCATCACACCTACTGAAAATAAATCCATGCCATCTAACAATTGAGTAGATCTACCACTTATCATAGGTAAAAACACATTCTCATCAAAAGATAAACTAGGATTTCAACCCATTAAACCCTTCATGAGTGCAAGTGCTCATCTCAAACATAGCAGGGTTTCACCACACAACAACCACTTCCATGTTCAACAACTGAAATATCTAACCTCCAAATCAGAAAAAAGGTAATATCAATCCAGTTAGCCCTGATACCATGTAGAAATTTTGAAAGTCGAGTGATAATGCAAATTCAAAAAAATCTACTCAACCTTGAGGTTTCCCGAATCTATTTTCTATGAATTTTTATCCTTAAGGGTGACTCTAAAATTTTAAATCATTAGGTGCGTCGATGTATGTATTGTCATCAGCGCACCGAGTTTGTGCACCACAAAGCACTGAAAAATCAGCGCTCCCCCATCCACACTCAAGAAGTGCTGATAGTTCAAACTAGCGCCCCCCTTACACACTTGAGGAGCACCAATCTCAAATAGCGCTACCCTTCAAACTCACATGCATGGGATATGGTATGAGTGGTATAAATTAAATATTTTTTGTCTTATTCATAAGACATGTAACATGGTCATGAGGCGGAGGATATATTCGAACCATTCTTAAAGGAGTAAGTAGATATTTAAAAGGTGGATGCCATATACATTTTTTTATGGGGAAGATATGAATATTATATTGTTTAAGAGTTGAACTTTTTTGGTTTTGGGTAAAAGGTTTTATTAAGGTATAAAATATTTTTTAAAACCTTTTAACCATTAGTTTTAAGTTTAACCTTGATCTATAAGGTTATTTTTCCATATAAAAAGCTCAATTTTATAAACAACGGTCTCTAGATTTTTCTGCTAATGGAGAAAGTGTAGTGTTCTAAGTTTGAGGTGGAGAAATTCAGCGGTAAGAATAACTTTGCGCTATAGAAACTCAATATGCGGGATATTCTTGTGAAACAAGGATTGCAAAAGGCGTTGGCTAGAAATTCAAAGAAATCAACAAGCATGACAGACAAGGACTAGGAGGATCTGGATGAAATAGCCGTCAGTAGTATTTGTTTGTGTCTGGCAGATGAGGTATTGTTTAAAATCACTGAAGAGATGACAACAACAGGTTTATGGACCAAACTGGAGAGTCTCTATATAACAAAGAACTTGTTAAACAAAATCTTCTTAAATAAATAGTTGTACAACTTGCGAATGAAAGAAGGTACGAAAATTATTGATCACATGAATGTCTTCAATACTCTGATTTGTCAATTAACTAATATGGAAGTAAAGTTCGAAGATGAGGACAAGGTGGTTACTCTACTGTGTTCGTTGCCTGAGTCTTGCGATCATCTGGTCACAATTGTGTGGTTTAATACAACAGATGCCATTGATTATGACACTGTTGTGGGAGCTTTGATGTATGAGGAGATAAGTAAAAAATCAAGTAAAGAAAACTCAATAGTAGAAGAAATGGTGGTCAGAGGTCAATCTACAGAAAGAGGGATAGATCAGAAAGGTACAGCCAGGTCTAAATCAAAAGACAGTAAGGGTAAGGCAAAATGTTGGTTTTGTGGCAAATAAGTAGGGGGGGCTTTAGAAAAACATATAATATGTTTTTCTATTAATCCCCCCC
>JZKD02S1675043.1:339423-359100 GCA_000966675.3 Picea glauca
AAACACACACACACACACACACACACACACACACACACACACACACATATATATATTCAAATTAAATTAAACTAACCTAATTAAACCAAGATAAAAGAAGATTAAAAAGAGATGTGATTCCTCTCTACACTACGTAGAGTCGGAGTTAAGATGGGTCTATGCTGGTTATTTTTAAAAGCGATATTGATGGTTAAGGGTAGTAGGACCAGAAGGGATAAAGACCCTTTCAAGAAACATTCTACGATTTAGTAAAAAGCAGCAAGATTTTATAAGGTTCAATATTATCATATCTTCTAAGAAATAAATGGAAAGGTGGATAGAAAGGTAGTAATATTTGATAAGGTTGAATATGATCATATCCTCTAAGCAATGAATGGAAAGGTGGATAGCTTAGAAAATTTATTTGCAGGTCGGAACAAAGCATCACTAGGGATAATCAAGGTCAAAAAGAGTTGCAATACCTTGATTAAATGATGAAAAGATTCTTACTTTTTTTAATTGGGGTATTAATCCTCTTACCCCTTTTAATTATAAATGGATATACAAGGTAATGAAGACATACATGTTGAATCGTGGGATAGTCACCTTGCATGTAATTCCCACGTTCATTCACTTGCAATGAAAGGATATGGGTGGTACATCACATAAGGGGATATCATCTTGGGATTTTAATCAAACACCATTTCAATTAATTCCTTGCACAGGTTGGAAAATGAAGATATTTTTTATTAAAACTCTGTTAATCTATAGCTTCAGGGGAAAGTTTCTCTAGATCAATTTTTGTGAATTACTTATTTGGGAAATATGCAAGCTCCGTGGTAGCTATTTCCTTCCTCTGCATGCTCGGGGGAGAGTTTTCTATATCATTCAGGATGCACTTCTCATCTAGGAATTCTTTTGGGAAGTTTGTAAAATTTGTGGTTATTGGCTCATCCCTATGCATTCCTTCCTGACTCTTTCTATTACAGTGACAATTGAGGGAAAATGGTCATGCTAGGTGAACTCATCATATCGAGAGGTGGGAGAACTATTGTCAAGTGAGTCTACTATGTATTATCTTAGTTTGTAAATTTTTTGGTGTTGGGAGAGTGTGGGATGGTTTTGTATGGTTTTCGTAGCATTAATTAAGCATGAGTTTGGTTCATAAGCACGCAAGGTGTTTTCATGTGTTAGAGTTCTCATAGATTAAAAGACAACTAAGGAGTCAAGAAATCGTTTCTTTGGAAAACAAATCTGTCGTTGCATAATTGGAAGCTCGATCATGGGTTAAGGAAGAAAACAGGGACAAGGAGATAACTCTCCTAATGGAAACAATGCACCACCAAAACCTACAGATTGTGGAGTTGAAAAGGGAATGTGTCATGCTTAGGCACATAGTTAGTGGATTGATGAATTATCAGAACATGACACAGTCAATGGCACACCTCTTAGTTGGGTCCTCAAGCATGAAGAAAGGAGAAACCATCCAACAATACCTTGTTGAAATGGAATTGGATCTTATTGGTCAAAATCTTATTAACACTAATCTTAAGCTTTATTTATTGACATACTTAGCTCTTTAGTGTTTTCTTGTGTATTTCAAAATATGTCTATTATTAGCTTTTGATGTGACATATTTGTATACGGGTAACTATGAACAATACATTAGATTGGTATACAAAACTCTATATTTGCACTATAACATTTTTTCTAGAATTATTTAGATAGTGAAACACAGAGGATATTGACAAGACATATCAAGGTACCTGTAGTAAAATTTTTAACTTCTGTGTCATTTTATTTTTGGAGATACACTTTGTGGAATATAGGATTTTTGGCTAGTCCTAGAACTAGTCTCAAACATGTGTTCCATGTAAAAAGGTCATAACTTCTTCATAGAAGATACAAATTCAGTGTGACCAAATTAATTAGATATAGTAAAATATGTAGTATGTCATGTATGATTTCCAGATGCAGATATCAAATATTATGTGTGTTGCATGCTCTACAAGTTCAATCTCTACATCAAGATAGAATTCAGAAAGGTATTCCATTTTTGCTATAACTCCTTTTATGGGATGTTCCAAGCAGTGAAACTTGGAGGAATTGTAGAGACGATATTGAAGAATATTGTGTATAAGTTTCATACCTTTATTCATTACAAGTATGGAGTTATGCTTGTTAAAAGTTAGGGTTTGTGACTAATCCAAAAACTAGTACCGTGAGACTAAGTTAAAGTTTGATGAAGATGTCATTCTCTTGTTGATGAAGTTGAGGAAGGTCTGTAGGTCTGTGATCACATACACCAAGTCTATTACAGAGTTAGAGTTATGTTTATATGCATGTTTTGAGGGTTACATGTTGATGATGTTATGGTGTATGGCATGATTGATACATATCATGAGTGATATGGTATATGGTTGAGGCACATGGTTTTAGGTACATGATTGGATGCATGTCTTGTTGATATTGGTATAATATTTGTTGAGGCATAACTTGGTTCCTTGTTTAGCACATGATTGAGGTGCATTTTGGACACTTGATGTTGGCATAGTGCTTGAGGCACATCTTGGTGATATTGGCATATTGGTGGAGGTTTCGTACATGATTGATGCACTGGTTGTGTTACAGGTTGATGTACATGGTTATGGTACAGGTTCATGTACATGGTTGACGTGCATGGTTGGCACATGGTATGGTACATGTGTTGATGTACATACATGTTGTGTTACAGGTTGATGCATGGTTAATACATCATACGAGTTGATGCATGGTATGGTACAGGTTCTAGTTGGTTGATGAGCAGATACAGGTTGAAGTGATAGTGACAGTGACAGTGGAAGTGATAGTTGCAGTGACAGTGACAGTGACAATGATAGTGGTAGTGATAGTGACAGTAACATTGATAGTGACAATGGCAGTGACAATGGCAACGATTTTGGTAGTGACAGTTGGTCTACACTTATATCTCAGGGTGGGAAGACGGGGCAAGGAAAGGGATTTGTATCCTCCTTCCGGTTGGTGCCGGAGAACTCAGGGAGTTGGAGATTCCTTTAGGTTGGATATTGATAATTAGGGGGTTGTATCCTCCTTTTGGTTGGATCCATAGAAATTCAACGAGTTTTAGATTCCTTCCGGTTGGATCCTGTAAATAGCCTCTTTCCAGTTGCTGCTGGAGAATTTGGAAGTTGGTGTTTCCTATGAATGAATTCTTGATATATATAAGAAATCATTATGTGGTTTTCTCCCATTTGGGTTTGCATGTAAATACTAGCGTATTGTGTATTTGTTGTGATTTTTCTTATCATTATATGTGCATGATATATTGAATGCAATCATATATGACAAATTGATGATAAACAATTGAACATTGTTGATAAAGTGAAAGAATATATATTGTGGTTAAAAGTGGTAAAAGAGCTCATATTGATTCACCCCCTCCCCCCCTCTTAGTATTCCAACAATATTGTCCTATAAGAAATGAATGGAAAGGTGGATAGCTTAGCAAATGTAGTTTGCAAGTTAGAACAAGGAAGATGAGAAATAATTGGGATAAAAAAAGAGTTCCAATACCTTGATTAAATGATGAAAAGCAACATTAACTTATTTTATTGGGGTATTAATCCTCTTAATCCTTTTAATTATGAAGGAATATACAAAGTAATGAAGGAATACATATTGAATCATGATATAGTCACCTCACATGCAATGCCCATGTTCATTCACTTCACATATAATTGCATCAACATTTTGGTGCCATTGTCGGGGAGTTGTAAATGGTAATAGGTATCATTTTGCATTAGATTGATTTTATGGTTTTGGAGTGGTTTTGAGGGAAACTTGAGGGTGGGGAGAAGATGGTAAGACATGACGGAAGATCCCACACATCCACTTTAGTGGGATTTCTCCAAAGTCAGGTTGTCCTCTTACCTTTAGTAATTGAATTTTGTGTGAATTATTATTTAGATATTTTTATGCATAAACGTAGAGATAGAAAAGGTAGATTTGTTACATCTAAAATTGAAGAAAATTCAAGAAAACCCCCCAAAGTTACAGAAAAATCAAGAAAAATCCCCCATACTAACTCAACTAATGTTTATGTAGGAAATATTCTCAGAGGGGAAAGTTCAAAGGCAGTAATTGGAAGTACAACTAAAGGTACCAAATATGAAGCTATTGTTCATATTGAAAACATAGTACAACAAGAAACAAGGGAAGCATTGGCGACCCAATGAGAAAGAAGGGCTGGAAAATAGACAAAGGTAGTGGTAGAAGAGGTTGCATCTTCCATTGGGGAAACACACAAGGTATTGGAATAGTTGGATATACCAACCAACCTAGTGGTTGAACCATCACTTAAAGAGGAGGCATCACCAACACCCTACAATGTGCTATTTGGAGATATGGAGGATGAAGAGGGAAAAGAAAACAACGAAATAGAGACATTTGGATTCCCAATATTAGACCTTACCAGAGATGTTTCTATGAAGAATATTCCACTATCATCACTACCTCACTTCCATGGTATTTCAACAAACGACCCTGTTTCATTTTTGTTTGAATTTGATATACTATGTAGGAGTTATAATTACACTGATAGTGCACAAAAAATAAAACTCTTTCCAGCCACACTTAAAGACTCAACATTAAGGTGGTTTATGATCCTAGGAGAACACACTATCTTATATTTGGATGGCATGAAGGATACCTTCCTCTATAAATATCAATACTATTGCAAACCTAGGGATGATAGGAATGACATATTTAAAATGCAACAGTCTGAGGAGGAAATTTTGGAAGATTACCTAGAAAGGTTACTATATAACTATCAAAAGACAAAACAATTTTCCTTAGACACAACCACAGTGAGGACCATATTCCTAAAGGGTATAAGGGATGACTGTATCGAGGTATTAAACCTCATAAGTTCTAGATATGTGTATCATAAGTCGTTTGCATACATTGCAGAGTATTGTGAAAGGTACTCTCGTAGCCAAGCCAAAACCAGAAAAAGTGTAAGGGATCCTATATGCATACCTAACAAACCTGCTCCAGGAGGTGTTACAAGGATAGAATTAGGGAATATACTTGAAAACTTCAAAATAGACATCCTAAATACAATCAGTATCCATTTAGACACCATGAAAATAAAAAAGAAACAATAAGAAAAAAATGTTGCTTTAGCAATTTTCTGTCCTCGGTGCAGGAAGAAGCACCCTGAAAAAGAATGTCCAATTAATGTTATCGAAATTTGTGGCCTTTGTACAGAATATCAACCTACCAATGAGTTCCCTTCTTTACCTGGACTAAAATTCATTTTCAAGGGAGGGGGAGAACCTCATGAAACATCATAACCACCCACGAGAGCATGGAGACAATAAAATCCTAACATGTTCTACGACCCTACTACACAATACCCACAACAACATTGGATTCCTCCAATGCCTTATCCTCAATGGACACATCAACAACCACAAGTCCAACCTTGGAAACAAGTATGGAGAATCCCTGCATATGGGAATGTTCCTTTTCAAACACCAATTCTTCCTACTTACCAACAATATCCTTCAAATATTGCTCAGTTTTTGCCAGGATTTAATCCACCTGCTTTACTTCCACCTTCCCAGCTGCAACCACAAATTAGATTTCCATTGAACCCAAATCAGAAACAACAAATTCAAGTTGCACCTAATCCAAATCCCCCTCAGCTTACCCCTATTTCTGCACAACCCATCCCTAATCCGAACAATATACCTACTCAACCTGTACAGAACCTTGAAGCACAAACTTTCCCAACTTATGTAATAAATCCTACTTCACTAAATGAAATTCAATTGAGATCTGAGAAAGTCTTGAATAAACTGAATTCTACAGTGGTTATTAGAGAAGAAGAACATATATATGACCAACCCAATGAATAAGAAGACATCTCTGTACAAAAGCAAATTCCCCCTCACACTCCTCAACCATCAGAAATACCTTAGCAATCTAATCCTCCACCCTATCCAGAAAGAATACTTGTGAAGAAACCTGAGGTACCTCTACGACATAACTTAGAAGTTGAACTAAGAAATGTATGTGTAAACATTCCCCTACTCCAAGCCATTAAATATATTCCTATCTATGCTAAAATTATAAGGTATCTTTGCATAAAAAATCTTGGAAGGAAGAGAAAGGAACCTCCTGTCATAAAAGTGGTTGGACAACTATCAAAATTTATATCAAAAATGCCATCCAAATATAATGATCCAGGAAACCCAGTGGTGACTATAGAAATTAATGGTATTTGTTTGTCAAACACCCTTATTGATCTAGGAGCAACAATAAATTTTATTATTGTTGATACTATGTGTATGCTACAAATAAATCATTTAAGGCCAGCACAAACCTTACTGGAATTGGTAGACAAATCAGTCATAAGCCTAGCAAGAAGCCTAGATGATGTAACAATTACCTTAACTTCCTGGGAGTATCTGTAAGTTTTAAACATGTGAAGTAAATAAATGCATACAGATTCTTAAGCAAAACCGAAATTAATCAATGGCTCATACACATAGTACACAAAGATTTACGCTGGAAACCCTTAACCACAAGAAAACCAGCCTTCCTTGGTGCCACACCTTTCAACTCTTCATTGTATTAATTTCACCATTCACCATACAATATATACAATATTTTAGTTATTTTGTAGATACCAAAACCCTAATCCCTTAATCCAGGATTAATTTAGAAAACTGCTAAAAATAGCAAAAATTGCCCATAAACAAATTTCGGGGTGCTTCCCCGAATGTTGCGTGTAACCAAGGGAGGCCAAACCTGGCCCCCATGGGACCCCCCCAGGAAAGCGCCCAATGCACATAACACAAACAACGACAGAAGTTGGGATCATCAGAGGTAGTTTTCGAATCTGACGCGCCCACACACACACATGCAAAGAATATAACACATACCCAACATTCTCCCACTTGTTGTTTTCTTTGCATACATGGGTTCACAGAATTACATAGTCAACAATCCATGGAAGAAATGCCCATTTTTACTCTACACCAGGAGAACTTCTCTGTGCTCACAGACTTTTTCAATGAATTTGCAACATTCTTCAAAGTGTCAACCTTTTCCAGCAACACCTTCTTTTCTTCAACCATGTCTCTCACAAAGTGTTATTGAACATCAATATGCTTTGTCTTTGAATAATGAGCAGTGTTCTTTTCCAAGAAGATTGCACTCTGACTGTCACACTCTAATCTCACTGCTTTTTGTACCAACCCAATACTTGAACACAATCTATGTAACCATACTGCTTCCTTGCTTGCATGAGTGGCTTCCATGNAGTTGGTTGATGAGCAGATACAGGTTGAAGTGATAGTGACAGTGACAGTGGAAGTGATAGTTGCAGTGACAGTGACAGTGACAATGATAGTGGTAGTGATAGTGACAGTAACATTGATAGTGACAATGGCAGTGACAATGGCAACGATTTTGGTAGTGACAGTTGGTCTACACTTATATCTCAGGGTGGGAAGACGGGGCAAGGAAAGGGATTTGTATCCTCCTTCCGGTTGGTGCCGGAGAACTCAGGGAGTTGGAGATTCCTTTAGGTTGGATATTGATAATTAGGGGGTTGTATCCTCCTTTTGGTTGGATCCATAGAAATTCAACGAGTTTTAGATTCCTTCCGGTTGGATCCTGTAAATAGCCTCTTTCCAGTTGCTGCTGGAGAATTTGGAAGTTGGTGTTTCCTATGAATGAATTCTTGATATATATAAGAAATCATTATGTGGTTTTCTCCCATTTGGGTTTGCATGTAAATACTAGCGTATTGTGTATTTGTTGTGATTTTTCTTATCATTATATGTGCATGATATATTGAATGCAATCATATATGACAAATTGATGATAAACAATTGAACATTGTTGATAAAGTGAAAGAATATATATTGTGGTTAAAAGTGGTAAAAGAGCTCATATTGATTCACCCCCTCCCCCCCTCTTAGTATTCCAACAATATTGTCCTATAAGAAATGAATGGAAAGGTGGATAGCTTAGCAAATGTAGTTTGCAAGTTAGAACAAGGAAGATGAGAAATAATTGGGATAAAAAAAGAGTTCCAATACCTTGATTAAATGATGAAAAGCAACATTAACTTATTTTATTGGGGTATTAATCCTCTTAATCCTTTTAATTATGAAGGAATATACAAAGTAATGAAGGAATACATATTGAATCATGATATAGTCACCTCACATGCAATGCCCATGTTCATTCACTTGCAAAAAAAGGATATGGGGTGTACTTCACACAAGAGGATATGTTGATTTGCTTGTTAGTTGTTGTCAAAAGTAGTAGCCACAAATAACTGAGTCAAATTCCATCTTTCCATTTCATTATCTTGTAAATGGACAAGTCATCATCTGAGCAAGATTTTTTGAATGCATGGTTGTTAAGATTTTGTTTGCAAGATTTTCTTTCTAATATTTAAAAACTATGTGAAAGGAAGAGTATTGAGTTTTGAATGTTTCTTCTTTATGCTATACTCATCAGACGTAATTAGATTACATACTGCCAACACATATAGTGTAACAAATATGTTGACTACGATTCCCGGTTGATAATTCATGATTGGGAATATAGTGAACATATAATTGCATCAACATTTTGGCGTCGTTGTCAAGGAGTTGTAAACGGTAATAGGTATCATTTTGCATTAGATTGATTTTATGGTTTTGGAGTGGTTTTGAGGGAAACCTGAGGGTGGGGAGAAGATGGTAAGACGTGAGGGAAGATCCCACACATCCACTTTAGTGGGATATCTCCAAAGTCAGGTTATCCTCTTACCTTTAGTAATTGAATTTTGTGTGAATTAGTATTTAGATATTTTTATGCATAAACATAGAGATAGAAAAGGTAGATTTGTTACATCTAAAATTGAAGAAAATTCAAGAAAACCCCCCAAAGTTACAGAAAAATCAAGAAAATCCCCCCATACTAACTCAACTAATGTTTATGTAGGAAATATTCTCAGAGGGGAAAGTTCAAAAGCAGTAATTGGAACTACAACTAAAGGTACCAAATATGAAGCGATTGTTTAGATTGAAAACATATTACAACAAGAAACAAGGGAAGCATTGGTGACCCAATGAGAAGGAAGGGCTGGAAAATAGACAAAGGTAGTGGTATAAGAAGTTGCATCTTCCATTGGGGCAACACACAAGGTATTGGAACAGTTGGATATACCAACCAACCTAGTGGTTGAACCATCACTTAAAGGGGAGACATCACCAACACCCTACAATGTGCTATTTGGAGATATGGAGGATGAAGAGGGAAAAGCAAACAATGAAATAGAGACATTTGGATTCCCAATATTAGACCTTACTAGAGATGTTTCTATGAAGAATATTCCACTATCATCACTACCTCACTTCCATGGTATTTCAACAAAAGATCATGTTTCATTTTTGTTTGAATTTGATATACTATGTAGGAGTTATAATTACACTGATAGTGCACAAAAAATAAAACTCTTTCCAGCCACACTTAAAGACTCGGCATTAAGGTGGTTTATGATCCTAGGAGAACACATTATCTTATATTGGGATGGCATGAAGGATACCTTCCTCTATAAATATCAATACTACTGCAAACCTAGGGATGATAGGAATGACATATTTAAAATACAATAGTATGAGGAGGAAAGTTTGGAAGATTACCTAGAAAGGTTACTATATAACTATCAAAAGACAAAACAATTTTCCTTAGACACAACCACAGTGAGGACCATATTCCTAAAGGGTATAAGGAATGACTGTATCGAGGTATTAAACCTCATAAGTTCTGGATATGTGTATCATAAGTCATTTGCAGAAATTGCAAAGTATTGTGAAAGGTACTCTCGTAGCCAAGCCAAAACTGGAAAAAGTGTAAGGGATCCTATATGCAGACCTAACAAACCTACTCCAAGAGGTGTTACAAGGATAGAATTAGGGAATATAATTGAAAACTTCAAAATAGACATCCTAAATACAATCAGTATCCAGTTAGACACCATGAAAATAAAAAAGAAACAATAAGAAGAAAATGCTACTTTAGCAATTTTCTGTCCTCGGTGTAGGAAGAAGCACCCTGAAAAAAAATGTCCAATCAATGTTATCGAAATTTGTGGCCTTTGTACAGAATATCACCCTACCAATGAGTTCCCTTCTTTACCTGAACTAAAATTAATTTTCAAGGGAGGGGGAGAACCTCATGAAACATCATAACCACCCACGAGAGCATGGAGACAATAAAATCCTAACATGTTCTACGACCCTACTACACAATACCCACAACAACTTTGGATTCCTCCAATGCCTTATCCTCAATGAACACATCAACAACCACAAGTCCAACCTTGGAAACAAGGATGGAGAATCCCTGCATATGGGAATGTTCCTTTTCAAACACCAATTCTTCCTACTTACCAACAATATCCTTCAAATATTGCTCAGTTTTTGCCAGGATTTAATCCACCTGCTTTACTTCCACCTTCCCAGCTGCAACCACAAATTAGATTTCCATTGAACCCAAATTAGAAACAACAAGTCTAAGTTGCACCTAATCCAAATACCCCTCGGCTTACCCCTATTCCTACACAACCCATCCCTAATCCGAACAATATACCTACTCAACCTGTACAGAACCTTGAAGCACAAACTTTCCCAACTTATGTAATAACTCCTACTTCACTAAATGAAATTCAATTGAGATCTGAGAAAGTCTTGAATAAACTGAATTCTACAGTGGTTATTAGAGAACAAGAACATATAGATGACCAACCCAATGAATAAGACGACATCTCTGTACAAAAGGAAATTCCCCCTCGCACTCCTCAACCATCAGAAATACCTTAGGGTTCTAATCCTCAACCCTATCCTGAAAGAATACTTGTGAAGAAACCTGAGGTACCTCTACAACATGACTTAGAAGTTGAACTAAGAAATATATGTGTAAACATTCCCCTACTCCAAGCCATTAAATATATTCCTATCTATGCTAAAATTATAAGGGATCTTTGCATAAAAAATCTTGGAAGGAAGAGGAAGGAACCTCCTGTCATAAAAGTGGTTGGACAACTATCAGAATTTATATCAAAAATTCCATCCAAATATAATGATCCAGGAAACCCAGTGGTGACTATATAAATTAATGGTATTTGTTTGTCAAACACCCTTATTGATCTAGGAACAACAATAAATTTTATTATTGTTGATACTATGCATACGCTGGAAATAAATCATTTAAGGCCAGCACAGACCTTACTGGAATTGGTAGACAAATCAATCATCAGCCCAGCAGGAAGCCTAGATGATGTAACAATTACCTTAACTTCCTGGGAGTATCTGTAAGTTTTAAACATGTGAAGTAAAGAAATGCATACAGATTCTTGAGCAAAACCGAAATTAATCAATGGCTCATACACATAGTACACAAAGATTTACGTTGGAAACCCTTAACCGCAAGAAAACCAGCCTTCCTTGGTGCCACACCTTTCAACTCTTCATTGTATTAATTTCACCATTCACCATACAATATATACAATATTTTAGTTATTTTGTAGCTACCAAAACCCTAATCCCTTAATCCAGGATTAATTTAGAAAACTGTTGAAAATAACAAAAACTGCCCAAAAACAAATTTCGAGGTGCTTCCCCAAATGCTGTGCATAACCAAGGGAGGCCAAACCTGGCCCCCATGGGACCCCCCCCAGGAAATCACCCAATTCACATAACACAAAAAATGACATAAGTTGGGATCATCAGATGCAGTTGGCGAATCTGACGCGCCCACACACACACATGCAAAGAATATAACACATACCCAACATTCTCCCACTTGGTGTTTTCTTTGCATACATGGGTTCACAGGATTACATAGTCAACAATCCATGGAAGAAATGCCCATTTTTACTCTACAACAGGAGAACTTCTCTGTGCTCACAGAATTTTTCAATGAATCTGCAACATTCTTCAAAGTGTCAACCTTTTCCAGCAACACCTTCTTTTCTTCAACCATGTCTCTCACAAAGTGTTATTGAACATCAATATGCTTTGTCTTCGAATAATAAGCAGTGTTCTTTTCCAGGAAGATTGCACTCTGACTGTCACACTCTAATCTCACTGCTTTTTGTACCAACCCAATACTTGAACACAATCTATGTAACCATACTGCTTCCTTACTTGCATGAGTGGCTTCCATGTATTCAGCTTCTATAGTTGAGACTACCACTATAGACTGTATTTTTCTTATCCAACTGATTGCTCCTCCAAATAGGTTAAACACATACCCACTTGTGGATCTTCTGTGATCTAGATCTCCAGCCCAGTTTGCATCAACTAACCCATGTATGTCCACCACTCTATCCAATCTTGGTCTTCCTTGGTAGAACAAACCATAATTGGCAGTGCCACATAAATACCAAAAGAACATCTTTATTGTTTTCCAATGTTCCTTCCATGGTTTTGACATATACCTGCTAAAAAATCCCACTACATGTGCAATGTTCGGTCTAGTACAGACCATTGCATACATCAAACTTCCAACTACACTGGCATAAAGAACATNAGTTGGTTGATGAGCAGATACAGGTTGAAGTGATAGTGACAGTGACAGTGGAAGTGATAGTTGCAGTGACAGTGACAGTGACAATGATAGTGGTAGTGATAGTGACAGTAACATTGATAGTGACAATGGCAGTGACAATGGCAACGATTTTGGTAGTGACAGTTGGTCTACACTTATATCTCAGGGTGGGAAGACGGGGCAAGGAAAGGGATTTGTATCCTCCTTCCGGTTGGTGCCGGAGAACTCAGGGAGTTGGAGATTCCTTTAGGTTGGATATTGATAATTAGGGGGTTGTATCCTCCTTTTGGTTGGATCCATAGAAATTCAACGAGTTTTAGATTCCTTCCGGTTGGATCCTGTAAATAGCCTCTTTCCAGTTGCTGCTGGAGAATTTGGAAGTTGGTGTTTCCTATGAATGAATTCTTGATATATATAAGAAATCATTATGTGGTTTTCTCCCATTTGGGTTTGCATGTAAATACTAGCGTATTGTGTATTTGTTGTGATTTTTCTTATCATTATATGTGCATGATATATTGAATGCAATCATATATGACAAATTGATGATAAACAATTGAACATTGTTGATAAAGTGAAAGAATATATATTGTGGTTAAAAGTGGTAAAAGAGCTCATATTGATTCACCCCCTCCCCCCCTCTTAGTATTCCAACAATATTGTCCTATAAGAAATGAATGGAAAGGTGGATAGCTTAGCAAATGTAGTTTGCAAGTTAGAACAAGGAAGATGAGAAATAATTGGGATAAAAAAAGAGTTCCAATACCTTGATTAAATGATGAAAAGCAACATTAACTTATTTTATTGGGGTATTAATCCTCTTAATCCTTTTAATTATGAAGGAATATACAAAGTAATGAAGGAATACATATTGAATCATGATATAGTCACCTCACATGCAATGCCCATGTTCATTCACTTGCAAAAAAAGGATATGGGGTGTACTTCACACAAGAGGATATGTTGATTTTCTTGTTAGTTGTTGTCAAAAGTAGTAGCTACAAATAACAGAGTCAAATTCCATCTTTCCATTTCATGATCTTGTAAATGGACAAGTCATTATCTGAGCAAGATTTTTTGAATGCATGGTTGTTAAGATTTTGTTTGCAAGATTTTCTTTCTAATATTTAAAAACTATGTGAAAGGAAGAGTATTGAGTTTCGAATGTTTCTTCTTTATGCTATACTCATCAGACATAATTAGATTACATACTGCCAAAACATATAGTATCACAAATATGTTGACTACGATTCTCGGTTGATAATTCATGATTAGCAATATAGTGAACATATAATTGCATCAACATTTTGGCGCCATTGTCGGGGAGTTGTAAACGGTAATAGGTATCATTTTGCATTAGATTGATTTTATGGTTTTGGAGTGGTTTTGAGGGAAACTTGAGGGCGGGGAGAAGATGGTAAGACGTGAGGGAAGATCCCACGCATCCACTTTTGTGGGATTTCTCCAAAGTCAGGTTGTCCTCTTACCTTTAGTAATTGAATTTTGTGTGAATTAGTATTTAGATATTTTTATGCATAAACGTAGAGATAGAAAAGGTAGATTTGTTACATTTGCAATTGAAGAAAATTCAAGAAAACCCCCCAAAGTTACAGAAAAATCAAGAAAACCCCTCCATACTAACTCAACTAATGTTTATGTAGGAAATATCCTTAGAGGGGAAAGTTCAAAGGCAGTAATTGGAACTACAACTAAAGGTACCAAATATGAAGCTATTGTTCAGTTTGAAAACATAGTACAACAAGAAACAAGGGAAGCATTGGCGACCCAATGAGAAGGAAGGGTTGGAAAATAGACAAAGTTAGTGGTAGAAGAGGTTGCATCTTCCATTGGGGCAACACACAAGGTATTGGAATAGTTGGATATACCAACCAATCTAGTGGTTGAACCATCACTTAAAGGGGAGACATCACCAACACCCTACAATGTGCTATTTGGAGATATGGAGGATGAAGAGGGAAAAGCAAACAACAAAATAGAGACATTTGGATTCCCAATATTAGACCTTACTAGAGATGTTTCTATGAAGAATATTCCACTATAATCACTACCTCACTTCCATGGTATTTCAAAAAAAGATCCTATTTCATTTTTGTTTGAATTTGATATACTATGTAGGAGTTATAATTACACTAATAGTGCACAAAAAATAAAACTCTTTCCAGCCACACTTAAAGACTCAGCATTAAGGTGGTTTATGATCCTAGGAGAACACACTATCTTATCTTGGGTTGGCATGAAGGATACCTTCCTCTATAAATATCAATACTACTGCAAACCTAGGGATGATAGGAATGACATATTTAAAATGCAATAGTCTAAGGAGGAAAGTTTGGAAGATTACCTAGAAAGGTTACTATATAGCTATCAAAAGACAAAACAATTTTCCTTAGACACAACCACAGTGAGGACCATATTTCTAAAGGGTATAAGGGATGATTGTATCGAGGTATTAAACCTCATAAGTTCTGGATATGTGTATCATAAGTCGTTTGTAGACATTGCAGAGTATTGTGAAAGGTACTCTCATAGCCAAGCCAAAACCGGAAAAAGTGTAAGGGATCCTATATGCAGATCTAACAAACCTGCTCCAGGAGCTGTTACAAGGATAGAATTAGGGAATATACTTGAAAACTTCAAAATAGACATCCTAAATACAATCAGTATCGAGTTAGACACCATGAAAATAAAAAAGAATCAATAAGAAGAAAATGCTACTTTAGCAATTTTCTGTCCTCGGTGCAGGAAGAAGCACCCTGAAAAAGAGTGTCCAATTAATGTTATCGAAATTTGTGGCCTTTTTACAGAATATCACCCTACCAATGAGTTCCCTTCTTTACCTGGACTAAAATTCATTTTCAAGGGAGGGGGAGAACCTCATGAAACATCATAACCACCCACGAGAGAATGGAGACAATAAAATCCTAACATGTTCTACGACCCTACTACACAATACCCACAACAACATTGGATTCCTTCAATGCCTTATCCTCAATGGACACATCAACAACCACAATTCCAACCTTGGAAACAAGGGTGAAGAATCCCTGCATATGGGAATGTTCCTTTTCAAACACCAATTCTTCCTACTTACCAACAATATCCTTCAAATATTGCTCAGTTTTTGCCAGGATTTAATCCACCTGCTTTACTTCCACATTCCCAGCTGCAGCCACAAATTAGATTTCCATTGAACCCAAATCAGAAACAACAAATCCAAGTTGCACCTAATCCAAATCCCCCTCGGCTTACCCCTATTCCTGCACAACACATCCCTAATCCGAACAATATACCTACTCAACCTGTACAGAACCTTGAAGCACAAACTTTCCCAACTTATGCAATAACTCCTACTTCACTAAATGAAATTCAATTGAGATCTAAGAAAGTCTTGAATAAACTGAATTCTACAGTGGTTATTAGAGAAGAAGAACATATAGATGACCAACCCAATGAATAAGAAGACATCTCTGTACAAAAGGAAATTCCCCCTCACACTCCTCAACCATCAAAAATACCTTAGGAATCTAATCCTCCACCCTATCCAGAAAAAATACTTGTGAAGAAACCTGAGGTACCTCTACGACATGAATTAGAAGTTGAACTAAGAAATGTATGTGTAAACATTCCCCTACTCCAAGCCATTAAATATATTCCTATCTATGCTAAAATTATAAGGGATCTTTGCATAAAATGTCTTGGAAGGAAGAGGAAGGAACCTCCTGTCATAAAAGTGGTTGGACAACTATCGGAATTTATATAAGAAATGCCATCCAAATATAATGATCCAGGAAACCCAGTGGTGACTATATAAATTAATGGTATTTGTTTGTCAAACACCCTTATTGATCTAGGAGCAACAATAAATTTTATTATTGTTGATACTATGCATACGCTGCAAATAAATCATTTAAGGCCAACACAGACCTTACTGGAATCGGTAGACAAATCAGTCATCAGCCCAGCATGAAGCCTAGATGATGTAACAATTACCTTAACTTTCTGGGAGTATCTGTAAGTTTTAAACATGTGAAGTAAGGAAATGCATACAGATTCTTAAGCAAAACCGAAATTAATCAATGGCTCATACACATAGTACACAAAGATTTACGCTGGAAACCCTTAACCGCAAGAAAACCAGCCTTCCTTGGTGCCACACCTTTCAACTCTTCATTGTATTAATTTCACCATTCACCATACAATATATAAAATATTTTAGTTATTTTGTAGCTACCAAAACCCTAATCCCTTAATCCAGGATTAATTTAGAAAACTGCTAAAAATAGCAAAAACTGCCCAAAAACAAATTTCGGGGTGCTTCCCCGAATGTTGTGCGTAACCAAAGGAAGCCAAACCTGGCCCCCATGGGACCCCCCCAGGAAAGCACCCAATGCACATAACACAAACAATGGCAGAAGTTGGGATCATCAGACGCAGTTGTCGAATCTGACGCGCCCACACACACACATGCAAAGAATATAACACATACCCAACATTCTCCCACATGTTGTTTTCTTTGCATATATGGGTTCATAGGATTACATAGTCAACAATCCATGGTAGAAATGCCCATTTTTACTCTACACCAGGAGAAATCCTCTGTGCTCACATACTTTTTCAATGAATCTGCAACATTCTTCAAAGTGTCAACCTTTTCCAACAACACCTTCTTTTCTTCAACCATGTCTCTCACAAAGTGTTATTGAACATCAATATGCTTTGTCTTCGAAGAATAAGCAGTGTTATTTTCCAGGAAGATTGTACTCTGATTGTCACACTCTAATCTCACTACTTTTTGTACCAACCCAATACTTGAACACAATCTATGTAACCATACTACTTCCTTGCTTGCATGAGTGGCTTCCATGTATTCAGCTTCTGTAGTTGAGACTACCACTACAAACTGTATTTTTCTTATCCAACTGATTGCTCCTCCAAACAGGTTAAACACATACCCACTTGTGGATCTTCTGCGATCTAGATCTCCAGCCCAATCTGCATCAACAAACCCATGCATGTCCACCACTCTGTCCAATCTTGGTCTTCCTTAGTAGCACAAACCATAATTGGTAGTGCCACACAAATACCAAAAGAACATATTTATCATTTTCCAATGCTACTTCCATGGTTTTGACATATACCTGCTAAAAAATCCCACTACATGTGCAATGTTCAGTCTAGTATAGCCAATTGCATACATCAAACTTCCAACTACACTGGCATAAAGAACATGGGACATGTCCTCTTATTCTTCATGTGTCTTGGGACCCTCATCTGCAGATAACTTTACACCTATAGGAATAGAAACCTTGATCGGTTTACTTCCATGCATATTAAAACTCTACAATATCGCCTCAACATATTTTCTCTGATTCAACCAGAGTTTCATGTTTGCATGATCTCTTTTAATCTACATTCCTAGAATGAAGTTAGCAGCACCGAGATCCTTCATGTCAAATTTGGAGGATAGTTGTGATTTCACCTCCTTGATAACATCCATGTTATTTCCTACCAATAGCATCTCATCAACATACAACACTATGTAAATGAAGTGATTACCAACCTGCTTGGAATATACACAGTGACCAACCCCGCTTCTCACAAATCCCAATCCAAGGATGTATTTGTCAAACTTTTGGTACCACATCCTAGGTGTGTCAGGCTGCTAAATTGAAGCTTTTAAGTGGCCTGAAACACTAAATTGTCAAACCAGGGTTGGTAAACTTCAAGCTAATACACAGTATGTGCAGGAAAGCGCCTAGTCTCTATCTAAATGTTATCCTAAGAAGAAAACACACACCTATTCTGAAAAATTGAATTCTAATAACGAACTCGAAACTGAGCATTTCCTATTAAGTCATAAACAGAAAAACAGTCCTGTGCTCAAATGATGGTACTGTTATTTCTTATTCAAAAAGCGTGGTTCCACAAGATTATTTTATCTCTATGCCCAATCATCTACCATCATTGTTTCTGTTTAAGTTAAGACACACAGAGTATTGTTGAAAATGCATTCATTCTGAGAAGCAAAAATCAATCTATTCTGTCTACAGGAAAACATAGTATTATGCTAACTACTGGTACCAGGAGCTCCTTTCATTCTAACTGTAATCTAACTATTCTAACCAGGCAAGGTAACTACTGTCTAACAAAGCCAAATGCATGCTAATTCTGAGTTATGTTCGAATTGGAAATGAAAACCAAATAACCACATGCATATTCTAAACCCTACAGGCATCAGTTCTGCGTTTAACACTCAACAACATCAAAGATAACAGTACGCTCGAATGATTCAAGTGAGGAGTAAATAAACACGATTCTGAAACATCCAATTGATGTCATGCTATGAGCTGCATATATACCATTCAGATAAACAAATGCCAATATGCTAAAACAGCTAGATCTATGAGCGTTAAGCTACCTCATATGCAAGTTCTAAAGCATTAAAATGAACTAAGTCTATAACAGCATAAAACTAAATCTATTGCAAAAAGAAACAGCAGCTTGCACCGGTTTGGCAGGCCCAGCCAAATGACACAACGTTGTTAGTAACAACCAGAGCCGACTAAAACATTCTATGCAAACATTGTATGATCCATTAACTCAAAAGAGAATGCTTCAAATCGTATATCAGTCGAATATCATAACGCACAACAATCTGTATTCAAAACATAGGTTCACGGCATCACATAATCCAGCAACAATAATGATCGCAATAGCAACAGTAGTAACCCGTTCTCAGGAGTGATCCCTGGGTTTTTATAGAAGTCTTATTGTTTATAACAATCGAAAACAAAGATGCATAAAACAAACGGATTCCTGATCCGAGAATAGTCGTGCAATCAAACTGAAAACGTATTTCACATCTTCGTGACACGTAGTGTCACGAAGTGTGAACAATGAAGAATAATCAATCCAGGCTTCATTCTGAAATAGTGAGAGTAGATATTCTTATGTCACGTGAGAAAATTTTGGTGGACGATATCGAAAAAGTGATCCTCAACTTGAAAATTTAAACAAAATTGTCAAACAATGTTATGGTAATATTTCAATATGTTTATT
>JZKD02S1675043.1:387040-400909 GCA_000966675.3 Picea glauca
ACACTTTAAACAAGAGAACATCTTCATCGACCACTAAAACGCATCCAGAAACCCCCAGTGTATCAGATCTGTACGCTGGAATAGTAAGACAGTAGCAAATATCTTGATCAACCGGGTCAGGGATATTTCAGAATGTCCCTCCACTCTTCTTTAATATAGATAATTGAGATTCCATGGCTCCAATCAAGGTTTTGGTGTACTGCCATGAGAAACTTGTTGCATATTTCAGCTGGCAATTTTCCCTTTTTAAACCATCTTTCACCACTAATCGGGAGAGCACACGCCCTAGCGATGAAGTGCTTTGTAATATGAATGGTGGTGTCCTTCAGTTGAATCTGAAACCCATCAATGTTCTGCGCGAAGATTAGGGCCAGTCCTATGTGATGCTCATTTAAAGCGCATATAAATTCAAACCATTCTCCTCTCATAAATATATCTCTTATTTTTGGAATAACTTCGAACAGATCGATCCCTATTGGCTCTGTTTTGTTTAATTTCCAACATTCTTGGGGTGACAACATTGTGTTCTAGTTGCTCCTGCTGAGACTAGTGGTCAAATGTATGCATTTTTTTAGGATTGCTTACCACTTGTAATAATAACCACACACAACCTTGCAATAATAATAATAACTCGAGGCACAAACATGCATGATATTAGCACAAATTTTGTAATGATGGCCGAACTAGTGGAAACACGCATGATATCGAGTGCACAGGGAGATACAAACACATGTGAGGCATAAGCACACCGTTATTTAAAATTTTAAATATTTTTCAAACATTAAAACTCATAAAATAATGTTTTTTTTGTTGTTTGCAAGAATAAGGACATTCCTGCAATCAATATATTTTTGTATCAATAGGTCTAAATTAACCTTTAGCACTGAAATAACCATGGTGATGTGACTTATTTAATTCAATAATAACTTGAATTAACCTTATAAGAGAAAGGAAATGATGAAAAACAAATAGGAATATGAAAACCAATTGAAATGATTCAACACGTCATTGAAGAAAAACTAAGTAAAAACTAGGTTGACATATGGATGGGCTTATTAGAGGAATAGAAGGAAAAGGTGCAGACCTAGGATTTAACATCGGTTGGATAAAACTTCCATGAGGTGTTAAGAACAATAGACTATGTGCCTTAGTTCTTTCATTTCTGCCATACCTTGTCACTAGTTATTTCACTCCTTTTACCTGTTACCTGTCTTCTTTCAACTGAAACTCCAATAGATGCATCTATCTTATCTTCCCTCGAATAGAATAAATGCTAATGGCTCTCGTTTTCTATTTAGGTTGATAAATACCAGGCAATGCATAGGGCCCGTATCTCATAGCTAAACTCTGACTATGCTTGTAAGGAAGTGAGGCCTGATATAAAGTTGTGATCTACGATGGATAGAGGAAGCATTGAAAAGAAGAGAAGATCGCATCTGCATTTTCTAGTTTAGTAGGAGGACGATAGTAATTAGGGTTGGACAAAGACACAAGCATCAGAGGGGAAATGTGAATGCCCAAATCCTTTCTTACACAGTGAGGAGAATGCAGTCGTCACCGAACCATGAATTCTCGCTATGCAATGGCTAGGAAACCCTTGAGACACAATCAACCAAACTAGGATTTATTGCTCACTACATAATGGCTAGGCAACCCTAGAGAAGCAATCAAAGTACGTCAACTATGGATAGCAAAGGGTAAAACAACTGACTACTATTATAATCCAAAATTTTATAAAAATAAATTAGATAACAAAATAATGGTTATATTTCTTTTAAAATATGTATATGTACATATGGATGGATATGTTACATGTTCTCTTACTCATTTCCATACTTTATAAAATTTATCAACTCTTAATTTTAATCATTTCTATACTTTATAAAATTTAGTCAAGTCTTAATTTTAATGGTATGGTTTTCTTATGTTTAAAAATTGACAATTTTTTAATTGAAATATAAAGAGTTTATTTTGGTTATTTATTTATTAATTTTAATAGTATGGTTTTCTTATGTTTTAAAATTGATAATTTTTTAGTTGAAATATAAAAAGTTAATCTTGGTTATTTGATTTATTGATCTTATGAATTTATTGGATACATAGAAGAAAAAAGGTATAAACTAAATATTTGTTTTTATTTGAATGGAATTAATTTTTATCATTTCTGTATTTTATAAAATTTAGTCAATTCTTAATTTTAATGGTATGCTTTTCTTATGTTTAAAAATTGACAATTTTTTTAGTTGAAATATAAAGAGTTAATATTAGTTATTTGATTTATTAATCTTAATGATATAGTTTTTTTTATGTTTTAAAATTGATAAATTTTTAGTTGAAATATAAAAAATTAATCTTGGTTATCTGATTTATTGATCTTATAAATTTATTGGATATATAGAAGAAAAAAGGTATAAACTAAATACTAATTAGATTCATTCGAATAGAATTCAATTATTGATATAATTACAAATTTTTATTTATATATTATTCAAATTCTAATAGATTAAAATATATAATTACAAATTCTAACCTATATTAAAATTGAAATTTCAAATATCCATTCAAAATATGTTAAACCATATAATTATATGTTTTGATATATATATTGTTTAAATTGTAATTTGGAGCCTCTAAATTAGTTTAAAATAAACTAAAACATCCAAAGTCCATAAGATGCTAAAATTACATAATGGAATTATGGTTTCACATTTCTGACAAATTTAATGATAAAATAATCACCACAAACATTAGAAAAATCACTTAAAAAAAATAAAACATTTTAACTAGAATTCATTCAGCATACTTCAAAAAATAAATCTTACTTTTAAATTGTTTAAACATGCTTATGACTTATATGTCTTAAGAGATATAAGATATATTCACTCTTATAGAGAAATCTTGAAGTACCCTCTTAAACATTAACATTCGTGATATTAATTTATTTAAAATTATTTTTAATTGATTACTATTATTTTTTTATTTCATATTCTATTACATATAAAATGATTTTAAATAATTTAAATAATTAATAAATTTTATTTACATAAATTTTATTTTATTATTTTATTATAAACTAATTAAATATCACATCTTAATCATTAATCACTATTAATAAATTATATTATATCACTTTATATTACTAATCAATTATATTTCATTACTTTGCATCACAATACCACACCTACCTACCCCATAATAAAAAATTAATAAAACCTTAATTCATGACTCATTTTTTGCCATTTCACACATAAATAGTCTAACGCTAGAAAGGCGGAAAAGATTGTTGTGGAGAACCCTTGAAATAGTCTCTTAAATAGAGCACCTAAACGCAATGCAAGGCCAGTTGGCAAGATGGGTGCCCAAACACATGAAGAGTCGTAATGAAACGCACGGACGGCCGTAACGAAACACACGAAGAGCCATCTTAAATAGATGAGCATTGAATAAAACTTACTAAATATTTGTGTATTTTTGTTATCCTTATAAATAAAGAGATCGTTGTATTAACTTTTTGAAAGTTACATTAATTTGTATATTTTTATTATATATATATATAGAAATTGTGATATTAATTGGTTATAAATGATTTTTAATTGATAAACATTAGTTTTTTAGTATGATTATTATTCTTCATTTAAATTTGATTTAATTGACATTTATATACTTAGTTTACTCTAACTTGTTATTTATTTCCTATAACTAAAAATAAATAAATAAATATATATTTTATTATCCATTACTTATAATTAAAAATAAATAAATATATGTTCTATAAAGGTAGCAACGAATTTGATTTTTTTTCATAATGATCAAATGAAGGATCGAAATGACTTTCGTGCCACGTTCGCTCATCGATAGATATGGTTCCAAGAAGGCAACCTGAAAGGTCTCGGAAATGAAATAGAATGACACTAACAACCACAGTTTCTTGGCACTCCATACCTAATTATAGTCTTCATTCCATTGATTTTCCTGGATGTTGATTTGGCTCCTTTCTCTTTTCCTACTTATAAGGATATTGGACACTCCCATCGCATTATAAGGAAACTACAAAAACATTGTGAAGAAACAACATATCAAATGGAAGCACAGTCGTCTATTGTGTTGTAAGCATGAGCTTGAAAAATCGGATGGGCTTGAAAAAGCTTCACGGTTATAAAATAAGTTTTCTCCTTTCAATTTTTCATGTTGAAAGGTATTATTTTGAAACGGTAAAGCATCAAGAGATGTGTTAGTAACCAAACCGAGTATGGGTAATTTTTATGTCCAAAACACAAGATAAAGTGAGAGAAAAGTTTGGTGGTTTTGGGATTGATTACTGATCCGAAAAAGATCTTTTACATGACTATCGTTGAGTTAGTAAGCATGTGTTAATTAACCAATTAGGAATCTTAAATAAAGAGGAAGAAGTATAGAAGATTCATAACATCCATAAGAACATATACAGATCTAAAATAAGCAATAAACAACAACAAACCATAACACCAATGTGATAACGGAGTTCTGCAATCACGCCTACATCTCCGGGACTTTGTCTCACTGGGTGAGGCTTTCTTATTTCTGTTCAAATCTCAATAAGTACATCACAACAATGCCAAAAGGTTACAAAACTGATCTGGTCTTTTTCTGACAAATCTCTAGAACCCAACAACAAAAACGACACTCAAATCGGATGACCAGAGATCCCAGAAATGGCACGTAAAGGTGCCCTCCTCAATAGCTTCCCTACATAAAAATTGCTTTGGCTTAGCAAATCTTCAGCATAAACTTGCTCTGAATCTCCTCCTATGGCCTCAAGAAGGCTTAGTTTATATAGATCTGAAGTTGGTAACCATCTCCTAACTTCCCCCAAAGATCTAGCCTAAAAAAGGGCCCAATATCCCCCAAAAAGGGTCAAAACTCTCCAAAAACAGGACTATTATCCATCAAAATCACTATAATAAAGTGCAAAAACACACTTTATAACAAAATTTGGGCATAAACCCCTCTGTATTGAGCGCGCGCCCCTTTTGCACGGTCACATGGTATGATATGGCCAAGCGCCAACCCCTAAGGGCTGCGCGCTGGCCCTTTTCCCCGCAAGCTTCGGTCACATGGCAATAAACAATAGGACCGCAGGTCTGAATGGCACATCCAACAGGTGGTTATGGCCTGAGTCATATGGTGGAACATGGAGCAATAAACCCGCACTGGTTAAACACATATCCCATGCCCGTGGCTTATCTCTGAAGTGGAGCATCCGATCTGGAGTTGGTTATATGCGGAGTATCGTGACCAGGGGCTGGGGCTAGGCCCAATCCCTACCTCTGCCATAATATACATTAATGAAAACATAAATAGAATGTTCTCCCATAGTATAACAAGGACCATACCAAGACTATAGCTCGATGGGAGGTCCAGTGTTCGAACCTCATGAGCTCAAAAAAAAATTGCAACAACGAACCAATCCATGGGTGCCACGTGGCACCCCATGTCTAGGCCAAGTGGCACCCCCTCATTCGTCAATTTATGATGCCACGTGTCAATCACTGATTGGACCAGATCTACCACCTATCTTCCCTATCAGCATCATACCCTGCCACGTGTCACTATATAGATGTGCCACGTGTCATTGTACGGACGTGCCATGTCAATTGTACGGGTGTTCCATGTGTCACCCTTGCAGTGGTGACACGTGTCACCTCCCGGTTGGTCCATCTGTCCTGTCCACGTCAACATCCATATGCCCAGTCAGCCTGCCAAATGTGCATGCCACATCATTTGTACGACCGTACGACCTATACAGTCAGCTGCCACGTGGCACTATATGGACTGTACGGTCAACATTTTTTTGCTTGTTTCGCAAAATGAACAGATCATCCTAACTTAAGCATAAGACGTCCGTTTGAGATCGTTCAAGTTGCATTGGGTTCGTATTAACGAGGTCTACACACATGTCCGTTTTGAAGCCATTCTGATAACTTGATTTTTAGGCCTTTATGAGCCCCATCAAGCTCCTGGATTTGATTTTGGATCAACTACATTGGGTCGATGGTGCGCACAGTCTACTCTATGCAACGCGGTTTACAATACTGTGCACCAAACAAGATACACAACATAGTTCTCAAAACCACTATGCAGTGAACATACTGCTCAGTTTGTTGCGCGCTGTGAATACACACACTTAATGAAAGGATTTATAAATCTGTAATAACACAGTGTTGTGATTAGCACATAAACTCAGAAATAAGACAGAAACTTTTCAATACAGAAAAAATCTTGATATTAATAAACTTTGACGTTGTCTGCAAATACAAAATACAATGACAGAGATGAGCTTCGGCTCCAATGACTTCTTCTGCTGAATTTACAGACCCAAACTTCTTACACTCCTCAGTTGTTGTTGGTTCTCGATTGTTCTTCTCTACCTCTATTTTCTGCTCTGCATGGTTCATCATTCAACTAACTAAACGACTCAGGCTTATATAGACTCCGAATGAGACTTCCTACAGAATCTAAGATCGAACTAACATTAAAAACTACCATTAATTAGACTGACTCTTCAACCACTTACCTGAACTCGAGAAGATAGAGATCGACTCTATTTATAACTTCACCATTGGTTGACTGAATTTTGAGTAAACGTGCAACTTTTCACTTGTAGAATGTCAGACTATCTGACTGACAATTTGACCACTGATATATTGGTCGACATACAAATTGGTGGTGACATAAAGATCTCACCCACTTGTAATTACAATTTCCAACACTCCCCCTTAATTATAAGTAGGTGGGATTACAAAATAAAATTACATCAAAAATTGAGTTTTCATTTTAGTGTCACTCATCTGTTACTGCGAGGACTCCCAGATTAATGCACAGATGTTGAAATGCATCTCTTGCTAAATCCTTTTTGAAAATTTATGCAATTTGTTCTTTTGACCTTTGAAACTCTAAACAGATCTCTTTACTTGATCCGGATGGATCTCAGTGCCCATCCACCTCTTCCACTGAATCACCATTTTGAGCCTATGGTTTTGATAAACCATGATATTCACCCTTTTGATGGGGAATGGAATGTAATGTCATGTTCATTTGTTAATTACATACATCATTTACTAATTTCCTAGTGGTCATATGCACATGCCTACAACATAGCGTTAATGCACTGGATCCCATTAGAACTCCATAGTTAAGCACACTCAGGATAGAGTAGTACTGGGATGGGTTTTCACCTGGGAAGTCCTAGTGTTTTACATGCCTATGGTATTTTATAAACTTGGTCCAATTTATCCCACATGCATCATGGGAATTTTTCTCCTCTCACTCTCTCATATATAATTGAGGTGAAGGAGGCCCTTTAAGCATGCAATGGAGTGTGATGTAAAGCTTCTTGTGAATGAAGCGTAGCCAACATCTCTTTCTTTTTAGAGATAAGCTACCCCATTTTTCCAGTTTGTGTTCTACAATGTTTTTCTATCTTATTCAATAATAGAAGTTGGGTTCCACTGTATTTCTGTGTTCTCTTCTATACTTTTGTGTATTTCATTGTTATATCTCGGTTATATTTTTTCCTTCATGTCATTCTCAAAAATATTCTGGATCAGTGGTATCAGAGCATTCTGCTCCTTGTCATTTCTTAGGGCAGGTCCCCAACGAGGTTAGGGTATAGAGATTTGGATCTTGAGCTAGTTTCTCTTGAGGACAACCACTCTTGATAGCCCAAGCAACCTCCCATGGTAGAAGAAAAGAGATATGACGGAGTAGGAGATCCTTTCAAGATATTGCTTGAGGAATCCCTCGTGCGACAAAGGAATGATATGATGGACAACTTCGCTCAGATCCTTCGAAGACTATCGATGGAAGAAACCGAGGCATCTTCAACAAGCAACCATTTCACAAGTGTGACACCCTTCAAGGTACAATTTAATTTTTATATCCCCTTATTTGAAGGGCAGATAGATGCAGATGCTCTAGAAAAATGGTTGAATATGCTATAAGGTTATTACTCTATCCAAAAAAAAAATGATAGTGAAAAGATCACCTTCACACTCCTTAAATCCCTTCCCCATGTCAGATCTTGGTGGGAAGGTTACTGGGAGAGGTACACAACAGATGAATCTACACTATTTGGGAGAGAACCCACTTGGGAGAACTTTGTAGATGCTCTAAAGGAGGAGTTCTATCATGTCAAAAACTATGATGACCAATACATGAGATGGACAACTCTGTGTTAGAAAAGAGACCAGACGGTGTCGGAGTACACCAACATATTTCATACCTTGCGCTCAAATATGGGTATCAAATACTATGAGCGACACCTGGTTTTGAAGTACCACAGTGGTCTACACAGGTACATCCAAACATAGATGGATTTCTTGGACATATCCTCACTGGGATTTGTTTATTGATATGTAGTCAAAATTGATCAGAAATTCAAGTAGTAGAGTAAGTGGGAAAAACATGGACAGAACAAGGAAAGCCAACCTCAAGAGAGCCAGTCTTAGATCAAGGCAAAGAAGGGTAACATGAAGTCTAATAAAGACACCAGAAAGTGGTGTGAGTTCCACAACAACCCTTGGCACAATACTGATTAATGTCACTCAATACAGTCATTGGTGTCTGATCTCAAAGACAAAGAGTCGAACACCGACTTGGACCCTAATTCAGAAAATAATAAAAGGAGAAAGATCATTGATGCATAACCCGTTGTTATTGTCGCAACTGCAAAAATCCAACCAGAAGAGGATCCTCAGGAGGGGGAGCAACTCTTCCATTCACATATGTGGGTGAAGGGGACCCCATTGCATTTTATTGTTGATAGTGAAAGAAAAATAACATCATTTCAACAGAGGTTTTCAAGTAGTTAGATTTTCCAACAACATCACACCCACAGCCATACAACATCGGGTGGATTTTCCAGGGTCAAGATATTCATGTCCGGCAGCAGTGTCGCCTGTCCTACAACATCAAGCCCTTCAAGGATGAGGTAGTGTGATGTTTCCCCACTGGAAGTCTTTGATGTTCTATTAGGCCAACTATATATGTGGATGCATCATGTTGTTTATGAGTCTCAACCTCGTAGCGTCATTGTTACTCTGGGGGGTTAGCTATACCGAATACCAGAGGTAGTTCTGACTATTATCCCACCAAAACCATGCCACAAAGTAATCTCTTATACTGCAAAGTTTAGCCTCTTCACAATCCAATCAGAAGTTGAACAGAAGGACACTGCAACCCCTGCAGCATCATCCCAAGACCTTTCTATCCAACATAATCAGATCGACAACATTGTAGATGAGTACCAAGATGTTCTTGTTGCACCTACGAGGGTGCCTCCACACTACCCAGTCAAGCAAGGTTATAATATAACCCTTCATACTCTTCATGCTGCATCTTCACTGACAGAGTCCTTCCACACTCAGGTATATCATGCAACTAGATTGGTTGAATGGATCCAACCCCTCTACCAACAGGTTCATGAAATCCTTCAACAAGCTAAGCATGACAACTTCTTCAACAAGGAAAGCAGTGCACCAAGCTTTAGATTTAGCAGAAGTCTCCCACTGTCCCAAGAGAACTTGATGCAATGGGGACCATTTGTTCCTAAGGGGGGAGGAATGATCCAGATGGATCTCAGTGGCCATCCATCTCTTCCCCTGAATCACCATTTTGAGCCTATGGTTTTGATAAACCATGATATTCACCCTTTTGAGCCCATGGTTTTGATAAACCATGATATTCACCCTTTTGATGGGGAATGGAATGTAATGTCATCTTCATTTGTTAATTACAAACATCATTTAATGATTTCATAGTGGTCTTATGTACATGCATATAGCATAGCGTTAATGCATCAGATCCCATTAGAACTCCGCAATTAAGTGCACTCAGGCTAGAGTAGTATTGGGATGGGTGATTGCCTAGGAAGTCCTAGTGTTTTACATGCCTACATGGTATTTTATAAACTTGGTCCAATTTATCCCACATGCATCATGAGAATTGTTCTCCTCTCACTCTCTCATATATAATTGAGGTAAATGAGGCCCTTTAATCATGCAATGGAGTGTGATCTAAATCTTCTTGTGAATGAAGTGTAGCCAACATCTCTTTCTTTTTAGAGATAAGCTACCCCAGTTTTCCAGTTTGTGTTCTACAATGTTTTTATATCTTATTCAGTAATAGAAGTTGGGTTTCACTGTATCTATATGTTCTCTTCAATATTTTTGTGTATTTCATTGATATATCTCGGTTATATTTTTGCCTTCATGTCGTTCTCAAAATAATCCAGATCATTAATGTTCACAAATTATGTGATAAAATGATATCTTGTATCAATGTGATTGGTTTTCGTATGAAACACGTGGCTCTTTGATAACATGATGATTGAATTGTTGTCACAGAATACTGTTGTTGGTTCATGTTGTTCTTGCAACAAATATTTTAACATCCTTCTCATCCATAGTGCTTGACAAGTTACACTTGTAGCTACGACGTACTTTGCTTCTGTTGAATAAAGTGTCACTATGGGCTACTTCCTTGATGGCCATGATACCATACATGTTCCAAAATAAAATGTGTACCCAGAGGTTCTTTTCCTGTCATCAATGTTGCCTCCACAATCATTATCAGTGTATCCAATGAGTCTGAAATCTTCTGAAGTGGAGTACTTAATGCCAAAATATTTTGTTCCATTCACATATCTCAATATCCTCTTTCGTGCCTTCCAATGTGATTATTTTGGTGTTTCCATGAACCTTGAAATTAGACTCACTCCATACGTAATGTCTGGTCTTGTTTTTGTTAGATACATAAGACTGCCTATCAATCTTTTAAACAGTGTAGGATCCACCTTGGACCCTTTATCTTCCTTGCTTAGCTTCAATCCTGATATAACATGTGTTGGTGTTGCTTTTGAATTAACCATATTGAATCTTTTCCATATTTCATGCAAATACTTGGACTGTGAGATAAATATTTTAGTTTTAGATTGGTGCACTTCTATTCCTAGAAAATATCTCATAAGCCCCAAATTATTCATTTCAAATTCATCCTTCATGACCATCTTGAATTCTTCTATGCCAAAATCACCTGTAAATATCAAATCATCCACATATAAATAAACAATTAACATATTACCTTACTGATTTGAATTTATGTGCAATGTTGGCTCATTTTCACTTCTCTGAAATCCATTATATGTGAGATAGGAATATAAGCGACTCTACCAAGATTTGGAGCTTTCTTTAATCCATACATTGCTTTCTTCAATCTGTATACTTTTTCTTCTTGTCTTGGAACCTCATAACATTGTGGTTGTTCCAGATATACTTCTTCTTCTAAGTTTCCATTCAAGAATGTTGACTTTACATCCATCTAATAAAATGGTTGTTTGTACTGTGCGACAATAGCTAACATAGCTCTAACTGTGTCCATGCGCGCAACTGGTGCAAATGTTTCATTGAAATCAATTCCAGGTTGTTGTGTAAAGCCTCTTGCAACTAACCTTACCTTGTACTTATGTACATTTCCTTGTGCATCTTGCTTGGTTTTATAAATCCACTTGACACTTATAATATCCTTGTCTTCGGGTACATCAACCAAATTCCATGTTTGATTGTTCTCTATGCATATGATTTCTTCATCCATGGCTTGTGCCCATACATCGTTTTTTACAGCTTCTTCAAAGGTTAATGGATCATCTATTTGTGAAAAAAGAGAAAAAACTAAAAATGAATTTGTTGGGTCTTCATTATAGATGTCACACAGACTTCTTGTATTTATTGGTAACAGACTTGCTAAAGTTGGATCTGGAGATGTAGAACTACTTGGACTGCTTGTTGGTGTTTGTTGCACTCTAGGTGTAGACTGCACACCTACTTTTCTTATTGGAGTATTCTGCGTGGTAATTTGTGTTGTAGTGCTAGATGTAGATGGGACTGCACATTGACATGTGCATGGTGTTTGAACCATTTCATTTTCTATGTCATCATGCTCCATCGTGTCAATAATTGTTACTATCTTTTCTATGCTTCCATCCCATGCTTCATTCTCCATGAACTGAACATCACGACTGATTACGACTTTTCTTGCGTCAGGGTCATACAACTTTTATCATTTTGTTTCTTGAGAATACCCAACAAATTTTTATTCCTTTCCTTTATTGTCCATCTTCCTTCTCAGTTCATCTGGTACATGTGCATATGCGACGCAAACAAAAACTTTTAAGTGTGCCACGTTATGCTTTGAACCTGTCCAGGCTTCCTGAGGAACTCTATTCTTCACACTCTTTGTCGGACATCTATTCAAGATGTATATTGAAGTTGCTACTGCATTAGCCCAATACTCATTTGACAAATGTTTGGTTGTCAACATACAAAGCACCATTTCCATGATGGTTATGTTCTTTCTTTCTGTGACATCATTCTGTTGTGGTGTGTATCTCTCATTAAATTGCCTATAGATGCCATGAACTTTACAAAAGTTCTGAAATTATCTTGAAATGTATTATCCTCCTCTGTTTGTTCTTAGACACTTGATGAAATAACCACTCTTCTTCACCATAAGTGATTTAAACTGCTAAAAACAACCCAATGCGTAAAATTTATTCTTTAGGAAATAAATCCATGTCTTTCTTCAAAAATCAACAATGAATGTTAGAAAATAAGTATTTCCTCCTATAGATGGAGTTTGCGTTGGTCAAAAAATGTCTGAGTGTACTATTTCCAGTGGAGATTTTGCTTTGTAATACTTGCCAACTGGAAATGATTATTTGTGCTGCCAAATATACATCCTTCAAATATCTTTTCTGGTTTTTCAATAAATGGTAAGCCTTTTACCATATCCTTTGTGTGTAGCATCTTTAGACCTCCAAAGTTCAAATGTCCAAATCTGAAATTCCATAGCCAAGAATCATCCTGTGTTTCATATTTGAATGTTTCCTTCATCTCTACGCCATTTTCTCCTTTTTTGATAATGTGTGCACTATTTTCTTCATTAGAACTACATGCACTTTCTTCTATAAATGAAATGTTTGACTACGTGTGTTTTCCTTTACAAACAATTTGTGTTGTATTCTTTTTCTTGGATGGCTTCAATGTCAATGGAAACATCCTGTTACTTGTCATCTGGAATTTTTCAATAAGTAGATTTCTTTGTCATTTATCCATTATCACACAGTGATTATCTTCCATGTGGATTCTGTATCATTTTTGTAACAATTTCCTTGTACTCATCAGATTATTCTTTAGACCAAAAACATAATATACACCAGACATGAATTTGTGTTCTCTTTGTTGGACACACCTACCACACTTAGAGGGGGGGTTGAATGAGTGTGGGGATCTTTTTCCCAAAACTTCCCTCTTACACAAAACTCATTAGTTAGCATTCGACATTTACTCATTACTCATTGCTGTCATTAATAATCAGTTAGATGTGAATACATATCARCAACATATATCAGCAATATATCATCAACAAATCATCTCCACAAGGAACACAAGATGTATGTACAATTTTTCTTTTTATTATGGACTTCAATCCAGAGGTTTTTCAGCAACAACTGAATAGAGTACAACTCTACAAGAGCATCAGATCTATATGCAAGACTCAGCTTACATTCTCAGCACCAACTGAGATTAGGAAACAATCCTCAACAGATATCAATATGTACCATAAACAAGAGCATCAACCATGCACCAACCTGTGCCAAACAACCTGTAATCAACTTGTACCATAAAAAGGTGCATCCAACCATGTACCAAGTATATAAAAATCATGTTTCAACTACTCATCAACAATGAATCATCAATATGTACCAATATCATCAACTATACACCTCATGTATGTGCCAACTCATCAACTGCTTGTCTCAACCATGACTAGTTT
>JZKD02S1675045.1:10773-22555 GCA_000966675.3 Picea glauca
TTTTCAGTGTCGTTTTTTTTTTTTTTTAAATTGCCTAATTTTTCGAGATATTTCCATCCAGATTATTAGTTTCAGTTTTCAAATCCATATTATTTGCATAATTAATATGGCTTCTTCCAGTAATCTTTTATTTACCAACACCAACTACTTCCAATGGAAATCCCATATGGAGGATTTATTAAGAAGTAAAGGTTTGTACCGAATTACCTTGGGAAAAGAAAAATAACCCACTAATGTTGATAAGAAATTCAAATGGGCTAATAGGAGTGATGAAGCACATGAATTGATCATAATGTCCATCTCTCCTAATTTAAGGTTCCACCTTCAAGAAATTGATGGCCCCGATGAAGCTTGGGAAAAGATTAAATCTGTGTTTGGTAAACACAATATTATTCGAGCACATCAGTTATAAAATAAAATACTTACTTTAAGTCCAAATGTTTTTATTGCATTGAAGACTATCTATTTAAGTTTAAAACACTCAGAATTTTATGTGAAGAATGTGCAATAAAGCTGGAGGAAGAGCATTGCATCTATATTATTCTTTCTAAGCTAGGTAGTGCATATTTTGTGTTTGTATGTACCTTTTATGCCATGAGAGATTCTTTAGGTAAAACTTATCAAAAACCCACTCTTGAGTCCTTTTGTGATGCTTTGATTAGAGAGCAAGATAATCTTGTACGACTTGGAGTGATCAACATTGCAGGTACCTCCAACAAAGCCTTAGTCGCCCAACATAAAGATAAACCCAAGAATCCCAAGAAGTAACATCCTCGCCACAACAACAAGCAACGTAAGGGTCCCAAACCCACTCAGACATCTTCATCTCCTAATGGCGACAAAGGAGAAAAATCTAAAAATAAGAAGACTGGTAGACATTGCAACTTTTGTGATAAATATGGTCATGATGAGTCGAAATGTTTCAAGAATATGGAAGCCTTAGAAGTGTTGATTTTTCAATAATCTAGGCTCAATCATGAAGTTCATTCCATTTTTAGCATTTTACTTGAACCATAAACAATTTGTTGCAGCAGCCAATATCACAAGAAGAAATACCATGCACCAGTACACAAGAAATATCTTGGTAAACCCTTCTCAACAAGGGAAGAAAACCCAACCAATACTTTTCTATATTCTTCAAGAGAAAGACCTCTCACACCATAAACCTAGCACACAAAAGGGTTTTTACAAAGCCCTAGAATACTAGCGCCCAAGAGAGGTGCACACTTTTCCCAAGAACAAGTACTTGCTGAAATTTCCAAAATCACACTTTTGTTATGATTCCTCAATGGGGAATTTACCTTTATTTATATTAGACTGAGCCTATCAACATTAGTGTCTATTGGCACAACAAGTCCATCCTCAATAACTCACAATATAATTAATAATTACCATACTAATTATATTTTACATTAATTATCTTTTACATTAATTATATTTCACTTTATGGTGGGGCTGACATGTACCCTTTACATCATAAATAGGGTTACAGGTAAGTCCGACTCTTGTACAATATAGCAATGGATCTCATACACCCACTAGTGCTCAGCCACAGGGATGTCCACATCTCTATCTCACTGTGTCTCACAGGAGAACCACACTCACTAGTGCTCAGCCACTAGGATCACGTTCACCTGTGCTCTGCCACAAGCACGTCCAACTCACCAGATCTCTTTCTCACTGTGTCTCAAAGGAGAATCATCTGGAGTATCACATCATCTCAACTCTCTACACAGAAGAGACCAATACATTGTTTCATCTTGTCTTAAAGAGAATGATACACCCAACTCATGGGCTTCCCCACACAGGGGCACATAGCATTCCATCTTCATCTCAGAGAGGAACCACACACCCATATCATGGGCTTCCCTACACAGGGGCACACAACATTCCATCTCCATCTCAGAGAGGAACCACACACCCAGCTCACGGGATTCACCACCTCACATAGGGGCACAACAGTCCATCTATGTCTTAGAGAGGAACCACACACCCATCTCATGGGCACACCCAACTCATGGGCTCTGTCTCGGGTTTACTCACTTAGTCTGTGTCCTAGAGGATGTCTCACTCAACTGTAATCATCAACACTCCCTCTCATCTAGGGAGGCATTCTCCACCAGGCCAAGTCTCTCACAGAAGTACTCGAACTTCACTTGGCAAGCGGTTTGGTGAATATGTCTGCAACCTGCTCATGGGTAGGAAGTTATTGCACGTGTATTGTTTTCCTTTGTGCCATGTCTCTGATATAGTGATATTTTATCTCGATGTGTTTCGATCTATCATGAAACACAGGGTTCTCAGTGAGCTTCACACAGCTTCGGTTATCACAATGAATAGTATTAGGATCCATCTCATGATCGAATAAATCAGTCAGAAGTTTGTGAAGCCACATTGCTTTGCAAACTGCCACACTCAATTTTATGTACTCTGTCTCTATGGTACTCAATGCCATAGAGATTTGTTTCCTACTGCACCAGGAAACCATGGAAGACCCTAAAGTAAAGAAACAACCGGAGGTTCTCTTCCGGTCCATTGCACTGCCTGCCCAATCTGCATCGGTATATCTCTACAGGCTCAAGTCTAAATTGGAGGCATATCTTAGGCCATATCCAACTGTGCCTCATAGGTATCTCAATACATGTTTTGTTGTTATCCAGTGAATCTGTCTCGGTTGGATCATGAACTGGCTAAGCACATTCATTGCATAGCATATATCAAGTATAGTGTTAACCAGAGGCATCAATGATCCAATCAATTTTTTGTACAAGTGTGGATCAATCTCTCCTGAATCAGCATTACTCATTTTCTTCAAATCCATCACCATTGGTGTAGGCATGGATTTGCATTTTGTCATACCGGACTTTTTCAATATCTCCACAGTATATTTTCCTTGACTATGGAAAATCTCATCTGTCCTCTTCCATACTTCTAGTCCCAAGAAGTAATGCATCAAGCCTAAATCCTTCATCTCAGATTTAGCTATCAAGGCTTGTTTGCATTCAATAATGAGTTTCTCTGAACCAGTGAGGAAAAGGTTGTCCACATATAGGAACAAGATTAAGAACTTGTTGCCATCAATGTGATAATATAGGTTTGGTTCAGCAACACTCTTGTTGAAGCCCAAACTCATCAGGAATCCATCCATTTTCTGGTATCAAGCACGAGGTGCTTGCTTTAGTCCATATAGGGCTTTCTTCAACCTGCACACATGAGATATTTTGTTGTGTATAACGAATCCTTCTGGATGCTCGATATAAAATTCTTCCTCAATTTCACCATTGAGAAAGGTTGTCTTTACATCCATCTAATGTAGCTTCCAACCCATGGAAGCAGCTAGTTCAATGATGGAATGGATGGAAGTGCATCGGGATACTAGAGTAAAAGTCTCATCATATTCAACTCCCTCTACTTGCGAGAACCCTCTGGATACAAATCTCTCTTTGTATTTATCGATGCTTCCATCATCTACGTGCTTGATTTTATAAATCCATTTGGAAGTCACTACAGACTTTCCCTCTGGTCTCAGAACAATATCCCATACATCATTTTTCAATATAGACTAATATTCTTCTATCATGGAATCTTTCCATACATTCTCACCTAAAGCTTCTCCATGACAAGATATTGAGGGAGAGGGGTGGAAGAATCCATGTCACAACATACTAGCACTCTCGCCCTGGCCAAAACTGTAGGTTAACGATTACCTAGTTTCAGTGGTCCACGATGTCATGAGGGAAGACTGAGACAGTCGCTCACGAATATTTATAAGGGGCATGCAATAAGTCGGAGTCCTTATTCCTTAGAATCCTTTAGTCTCTCACAAAGTCGACCGAATGGAGTTTTGACTCCAAGGGGTTGGAAAAAATTCCAAAACAAGTCAATGTGAGTGGCACCCTTGGAGCACGAAGATGTGTCTTGAAGGGAACGTCGCAAAATTGAAACCTGAGTCAATAAACATAGGTGGCCTAGAAAACATTGGAATGATTAAACCTTGTTTGATTAAAATAATTAATTAAACAAGAGATTATTAATTATTAAATCCTAATAGAAGTCTAAGTCCGAGTCTAAAATTAAACAAAGGACTAATTGAATTGTGACATGAGTTAAAGATTTGAAGGAAATCAAATGTTAGGAATTAGGAAGTAAAAACCTAAAGAATTGATAAAATGCACATGTGTGCATGAAATTATTAAAAAGGAATCTTTATTTAGAAATAAATAACAACTTGAGAGAATGGGTTGTGCATAGAATATAATATAATATTGAGTCAACCAACCCTAGTCTAACTAAAAGAAGACTCCTAATCCAACTCTAACTAAAATCTAGTTAGGAAACACCAGTTAATTTAGGGATTGAGGAACTAAGAGACAACTAAGAGTAAAAGTAGGAACACATGGGGAAATGTAAGGAAAAGTGGCTTTTAAATAAAAATAAAAGAGAAATTACTTGTGTAACCCGGGGAGAATGTGACACATGTTATTCGGTGAATAATTCTTTAACTGAATTATTATAAATTAATGAATTATGCATGAGGGACATATGTCTGTGAGAAGGATTTTTATAAAAAAAATGACCTAGAAGGGAAGGCATGGAACTTTTGGGAAACACGGTTATGCTACCGAATTTTTGATTAACTGTGTTTTACTTGTGAGAATTGGGACTCTAGGCTTGTGAAAAGAGTGGAAGCTCTTCCTTGCGAGGAAAGATTGGAAGCTATTGTGTTTTGATTTTTGTGCTTAGTCCCTTTGTGGCTCAGGGGACTAAGGGGGGAGAAGAGTACCCCTAGCGTTGGCTGAGAGGTACTAGTGAAGTCTCTATGATTAGCAAGCAAAGGAAAGGAAGGAGCGCAAGACTTGAAGGTCGTCTTCATTACAAAACATTCAATGGTCCTGGTATTTTTATATTCTACATTCATTTATGTTACAAGTGTATTTGTATAATAGATTGATTGAGTCACTATAGAATCATTGGAGGGTCTGAATGCCAAATGCTACAACTAATGTCAATGGATAATAGTTACATTGTTTGTATTCTTTTAAATTCGTTGAAATTTTGGTTGTCCCCGCAGTATAAATATGAGTGACTTGATCTTCATAGTACATCTTATTTTATATTGATGCATGATCTATGTTCTAAAATTTGTAGGTTACCCATTGTGAAGTTGCATGATCAAAGCTTAGTTGAATTTATTTAAGGAATTTGTTGGTGTATTTATCACTGGTAAACTGTGGAATTAATTCCTATTTCGTATTTGCGAGTTCTTTGTTGAAAATTAGTTGAATCCTAAATAAATTCATTATGTGGAATCTCTATTGGTTTATACTCTCAATGCGAATTTTGTATCATGGAAATATCTATGGAAATTTTGTATTTCAATTTCATTGTAATATGGACCTCTGATGATTTTTTTCAAATCTGAATTTACATGTGAACCTTCTATCGATTTCACCAATAAAATCCATTTTTTTTAAAACATGGAGTCTCTATATGTTGTTTTGTGAGGCCAAATTTTTGAGAACTTGGCATGTCTGTGTGAAGGTTTTTTGGGAACTTTTTATTTATTTAAAACTTAGGTGCTAGTCCCTTTTACCTTGACCAATTATGCATGTGACCGTGGGATAGAACCCAACGTTGTCCAAAAGGGCATTATTCGGAGCTTCAGAGGTTTTTCAACTTCAACACTCCAGTTCATCCAGAGTGTTAACTGACCGAATTCGGTATTGAGTAGAGTTGACCAACAGATGTAGGTTAAACCTACCCTACCACCTTACTTCGTTAAGTTTTAACAAACTAATCTAACAGCTGGTGGAGATTCTCCTCCCATGAGAACCTACGGTGGAAATCCACTATGGAAATTCGACCTCTAGGTTTTTCCTGCTTTCACAACTTGAGTCTATTTCACCCGGATTGTCGAACTTCCAAAGGGATCATAGATATAACGAATTACACTCCCTTTATATCAACAGTTTTCGTCCACTCTGGAGTTTCGAATTCTAGAAGTTAATCACCTTTTGCAAACAACAACTCATTTCCTCTGGAGTGTTGAATTATTGAACCTCTGAAGGACTAAGGATCGAGGATCTAAAGATCCTTGATCAATCACTTGATCTACAGTTATCCTTTACACCAGGAGTTTGGGACTTCAGGGATTTCATACTCCTTAACAAATACCTATTAAATTATCCAAAGTGTCAAATCCCGAACAACTCAGATTTCAACGAATTTTCCCCCTTACAACCTTGACGGTCAAGATTTACTCCGAACTTCGGGACTCCGAGATTTCTTAAACCCTTAACTTCATGACTCTAATTCTGCTAAAGTGTTGAATTACCGAACCTTCGAAATGTGAAAGCTCATAGATCTAACAGCCTATGATCGATTGCTAGATCTATGATAGTCCTTCACTCCAAGACTTCAGAGCTTCAGGGTCTTCTTCACTCTTCATAGTTATGAACCTAACTCACCGAATAAACGAACCCTTAAGGACCCAATGACCAAAATTCACTCACCAATCTACGATGTAGTTTCAATTTTTGACTACAGGCTTCGGGGATCTCTTAAAATAAGTAACTCAGATCTTCTGAAGTGACGAAACCCGAAGGTCACCATGTTTTAACGAGCACACATCTTATGTCTAATCGGACAATTACGGGGATTACAACTCCTCATAAGAAGATCCCGTCCACTGGTTCCCTTCAAAGGGATTTCAACCTTTGTTTTCTGCTTTTGAACCCTGCACATGTTGTCTCTCCTGAGCTTTACCTAGAATTGATCTCCAACGCTTAATAGCGCATCCCTAATGAGCTCAAGATTCTAGTTGTTGAGTGTGTACCTTGTGCCTCCCCTATGTAAGACAATACTGTCTCTCCTGAGGTTTGTACTTCTGAAAGTTAGAGCTCGACCCAACTTGAAAGCTTCTATGTGCATTCAGAAGTTGCCTTTCGGAAAATTTGGGCTTTCAAGGAGTCTATCTATGCATCCCTGGAGTGGGCTCTGGAAGTGTTGTAACTAGGACACCCGTAAGAGAGACTTCGGGTTTCTTACAATTTTTTTTCTCAACTCAATCTTAGAACAAACTATCTATAGATTGCATAATTTATTCTTACAGGGTCAGTTAATTCACCAAGTACAGAGTAAGATTATGGTTGCACTCGTGTTGAGAATTTTTCTCTACTCTTATTTCCTCTTCTAAATTATGATGTTGACCAGATTCCTATCTACCGGGTGGTACCCCGTAGGGTCGTCACACTTTTTCTAATAAACTTGAGTAAGGTTGGAACTGTCATTTTAACAGGTTTCCTGTTGAACGCCTTTGTTTTACTGTTAAGTTATGCCTTGATTTTATTGAATTACTTCCTAATCCTTAAATGAGTCATATTATGAATTAGGCATTGGTGCTATGAAGAAGTGACATTGTTACCCGATTTTTCTTTGTTGAAGAAAATATAGCTAAGTGTGTTGGTAAATATAATTGATGTTTGGTTTGGACTGAAAATATGGGAATTAGATACTTCCTTGTTCCTCGGAACAATCGCCAGTTTTGAGACCTTAAGTGGTCAAAATCAATCAGATAAATCCTGGACTTGAGCGTTGATTATGTGTCTTGGAGGTCCTAACCTTGCAGGTAGATTGGATGGGTAGATATTCTTGATTGCCTTGTATGATGATTTGTTTTTTTAGAAGAAATGATGTTGTGTGATGAAACTAGTTGTGGTTGATTTTGAGTAATCGTGATGTTTTACTCTTGTTGTATGTGATAATTATGGGATCTAGCAAATCATTAATACATTGACATTGCATATAAATCTAGTTGTGCAATAAGATGAACGAATTAGACTGTGTATGATTGAAGTATGTTGGTATCATGTTTAACTTGTTATAATGATTTTTTCTTAATGTATTAAGGGAAAAAATATATCTCTTATTGTTATCAATTGGTCATGACATAACAGAGGGGATGTTACAAGAACCGATGTTGATGACGAAGAATTGAGGGTGTCCTTCAACGACTTGCACTCCTTCTTTACTCTCACTTTCCAATCACAGAGAATTCATCGGTACCTCCTAACCAATGCTAGGGGTACTCTTCTTCCCCCTCAACCCCCCAAGCTACAAATTTTCCACACACAAGAAACCAACAAAAAATAGTTCCAAGGCTTGCCTCGCAAGGAAGAACTTTCACTCTTTCTACAAGATTGGTATCCCAACTCTCACAAGTAAAACACAATCCACAAAATTTTGGCAGCATAACATTACCAAGAAAAAGTGAGCCCTATTTCCCTTCTATACCATTTGTTTTATATTAATTTCCATATTGACACATATCCTCATGTAAAAATATTTAACTTTTTAAATTAATTTAATTATGATTATTCACCCACACACTTGTCACACTCTCCCCAAATTGCACAAGTAATTACCATTTTTATTTTATTTAAAAAGCCAATTTCCCTCACATTCCCCAATGTGTTCCTATTTTTGCTCTTAGTTGTCCCTTAGTTCCCCAATTTCTCATTTAATGAGTGTCTCCTAACTAGATATTAGTTAGAGTTTGATTAAGATTTTTCTTTTAGTTAGACTTAGTGGTAGTTTGACTCAAGATGTTTTTCTATGTGTACAACTATTCTCTCATATTATTATTTCTTTCTATTTTAAAAATCCCTCTTATTAATTTCATGCACACATGTGCATTTTATCCAACCTTTAATTTTATTTCCCTTTTCCTAGAGTTTGATTATATCCTCAAATCTTTTAACTTGTGTCATAATTTATTTAATATTTTAACTAGTCCCTTAAGTAAACTTAGAATTAGACTTAGTCTAGACTTAGGCTTAGACTCTTGTTAGGCGACGGGCCCTTAAAGACACACCTCCGTGCTCCAAGGGTGCCATTCGCCTTTGACTTGTTTTGGAATTTTTTCAGACCCTTGGAATCAACACTCCATTCAGTCGACCTTGTGAGAGACTATGGGCTCATAAGGAATAATGATTCTGCCTTATTGTGTGCCCCTTAGGAATCTTGGTGAGTGACTGTCTTAGTTCTCCCTCATGATATCGTGGACTATAGTTGTCCCACTGGACCTTGACCTAATTGACTATTCGACGTCATAGCTATTGAATGTGATGGTCCAGAATGTGGATTGGCTCCACCATGAGAGCACCCTCGTCCGACACCTACAAAGAACTCATGTCAATAACATGTGACATATCACTAATATAATGTTGTAAAACAAATACATGGAATACATCATGCATATGCCTCAATGAATCAGGAAAGGATAGTCGATAACCCACGAGTCCCTTCTTTTCCACAACCTTGAAAGGTACCACAAATCTAGGAGAGATTTTATCACCCTTTCTGAACTTGATCGAACTCTTGCGTGGTTTTACCAGCAAGAAAACTCTGTCACCAACTTCATAAGTGTGGTCAACATGATGCACATCGCCATAAATCTTTTGTCGATCATGCACTTCTTTAATCCTTTGTCTTATCGATTTCATCTATTCTTCCATTTCTTGGAGCACTTACAGTACTACCAAAACCCTATCCTCAAGTCGATCCAACTTAACGACATCCAACATGGTCTCCCATAAATAAACTCAAATGATGCCATCTTAATTGTACTCTGGTAACTGTTGTTGTATGCAAATTATACCAATGGAAAGAAGTATTCCCAATGTTTCTGTTGGTCCATTACATAAATACACAACATATCCTCCAAGATCTGGTTCATTCTTTCTGTTTTTTTGTCTGTCTCTGGGTGATATGTTGTACTAAAGTTCAGTTGTGTTCCCAAGGCCTCTTGGAAACTGGTCCAAAATCATCCTATAAACACCGATCCTCGATTGGATATGACCCTTATTGTTACACCATGTAACCTTACAATGTCGTTGACGAATACTTTAGCTATGTTTGACACTTGATACATCGTACGTAATGGAATAAAGTGTGCTCTCTTCATCATAGTGTCAACTAACACAAAAATTTAATCGTGTCTCCTCATTGTCAATGGTAATCCAACGATAAAATCCATCGAAATGACTTCCCATTTTGATTCGAGAATAGCGTGTGGTTGTAGAAATCATGTTGGATGTCTATGCTCAGCCTTCACTTGTTGACATTCTATACATCTCGCCATGTAACTAACTATGTCCAATTTCATCCCTTTCCAGAAGAATAAAGGCTTAAGGTCTACCTTCATCTTCATGACTCTCGGATGATCCATTTAAACTTCTTGATGAGCTTTGCTTAGGATCAAACTTCTTAATTTTTCATTAGGAGATACGTAAATTTTGCCTTTAAATCTCAACAATCCATCATTGTCCAAAGAAGAACCTTCAAACTTTGGTACCATCATGGTATTTTTTCTGGTATTATCCTTAACTTCCTTGTACCAATCATTGTCAATTTGTAGAGCTAGAATATTTTCTCACAGATTCATCTTAAGAGGTATTACCGAGAATATGCATGGTATCTGAATCAAAGGATCTGCCACTATGTTCATAGTTCCCTTAATGTAAGTAATCTCAAAGTCGTATTCACTAAGTGATTCTGACCAATGCCTTTGTCACTCATTTAAGTCACTCTGCGTAAATATATTATGCAATCCATAGTGATCTATATTTAATTCAAATTTCCATCCAATCATACAATGTCTCCATACTCTCAAGGAATATAGAATTGCTAATAACTCCAGGTCGTGTGTTGCATAGTTTTCCTCATGTCTTCTCAATTTCCTTGAAATGTAAGTGATCACTCAATTGTCTTGCATCAAAACTCTGCCTAAACCTTCCTTGGATGCGTCTGTGCATACCAATAATTCCCTGTCCATGTCGGGGACTTTTAGTATTGGTGTTGTTGTCAACAACTCTTTAATATTTTGAAATTCTTCCGTGCATTTATCTGTCCAATCAAACTTCTTGTTTTTCTTTTGCAATTATGTGATCGAATTTACTATCTTTGAAAAACCTTCGACGAACTGTCGGTAATATCCTGTTAAACCCATAACGCTATGTACTTCTTGTATGTTCGTCGGAGTTGGTCATTCCATAATAGCCTCTACTTTTGATGGATCCACAACAATACCCTCTCCAAATATGATATGTCCCAAATAATGAATCTTTGATTGGTAAAAAGAAAAATTCGATAGCTTCCCGTACAATTTGTTTTCTCTAAGACACTGTAGAACCAATCTCAAGTGTTCGTCATGCTCTTCTTTTGTCCGAGAATAAATCAATATGTCATCAATAAATACTTGAAAAAACATGTCCAAGTATTCACAGAACGATAAAATTGTAAACTGATAGTGTCTGAATCTCGTCTTAAATGCGGTCTTAGGGATATCCTCACTAGTAAATTTCAATCATTTTGTGACGGCCATTTTGACACTCTTGCAATGTTATGTTGTGGACATTGAAATGAATATTAGGCCCCAAAAACTTCGCTTCAAGTGTCTTGGCAAGTGCAACGAACTTGGGATATCGTTGCAAGAGCGATGACCCAAGGAGGTCATCACAAGCGAGATGAACTACGGTGGTCATTGCAAGAGTGACGACTGGAGTAGGTCGTTGCAAGAATAATGACCTAGGTAGCTCATCGCTAGAGGGACAACATAGGGCGTTCATCGCTAGAGGGACAACCTAGGGCACTCGTCACAAGAGAGACGACCGGAGTAGTTCTTGTGACAAACTATTCAAGGATAAGTTATTGTCAACGGTAACGATAGCTCGTCGCAAGAGCAACGAAGCCTCGATAGTTGCGAAAAAATATCAATACTATC
>JZKD02S1675045.1:46189-74735 GCA_000966675.3 Picea glauca
GGGAGATTGTTGATTGTGGAGCCTGATTATCTTCCTGATTCATAGGTTTTTTTCAGTCATGCTTGGATCCCATTTCCTGAAGGGAGGGTGTGAGGGGGATTTCCCCCAAACTATTGACATCAAGGGGATCCATGGGGGGCAACAAAAATTAATGGAGGCCCCCCCTTGGAATGGGATTCAGGGGTAGCACCCCTGAAGAGAAATTTTGGGAAAAAAATTATTGTAAAATATTGTAATTTCGTAGTCAATCTGGACCATTCATTATAAGGTTGCAGATCTAACGGTAGAAGTTATGTTAGGTATTTTTTCCCTAGAAGGCAACCCTCTTTTATGCATGAGGGAATTTTATTGTGGCTATGAGTGATAGTGAATATTGTATTCTGAGAGAGGAGACTGTGAAAGAAATAAGAGGAAGTTACAATGGGTTTGTTGTAGGTTGTATCGCTTCATTTGTTGGGTAATAAGGAGGGAAAGACCTAGCAATTTCTCTAGTAGACATATCCCACACTGGATGAACCCCATATATATATGTCTTTATTGTATTGTGTATCTTCTATGTTTTATTTCCGCATTTGTTTTATTTTATTGCTCTACGATCATGTTTTTCTAACATCTAGTAAGTGGCCAATCTTAAGATGCTCCCAAAATAGAAGCTCATAAAATAAAGATTAAATTTTCATCTTAATGGGCATTTTCTCAACATAGATTTCAAAAAATTCAAGATCATTGAGCATAGGTTCCCCATTTGAATAAAAAAATCTACCATTTTTCTCTTTCTCTGTGTCATATTCCCTATTCCAATATGTCAGTGGCATTATTTTAGGTCTCCAAGTCCTCTCTAGTGTCATTGAAAGCAGATGTGACTCTTCTATAAGGCTGGTCTTCTGGGAGGAATACCCTCGAATAGTTGTACACCTACTTCCGTAGGTGGTTGGACCACCTAGACTTTATAGAAGTTCCACAACATTTACATCCATGATACCCTTTTGTTACAAGACCTGCGATGTTATCATATACATAGTATGTTAGTGTAAAAAATATAGTTGCACCAAATGAAGTATGCCAAATAAAATTATAGATATAAACAAATCAATGAACATGCTTACCATAGCAAACTCTTAGTCTTGGATAATCATGTGTGGTGTACAGACATACTCCATACAATGCAAACGACCTCTCCATTAGGATGGGTCTTGATACATCATATAAATGTATCCCTTCCCATAATTACTTAAATTCATCGATCAGTGGTTGGAGGTAGACATCCATTCTCTTCACTTCTTTTCTACCCAGAACTATAAGAGACAACATAAGATGTTCATTCTTTACATAAAACCATGGGGGGGTATTGTTATTGATCACTACCACTAGCCAACCATAATAGTCGGTGTTTTGGAGGGAATATGGGTTAACTCCATCCATAACTATGCTCAATTGGAGTCTATGTACTTCATCTTTGAATTTATCAGGCCATATATCATCTATATGCTTCATGGATATTGAATATGTTGAGATTCACATAACCCCTGGCTCACTTCTATGTGAGGCATGCCACACCTACAACATAGCTAATTGTTTGCAACGAAAGAGCCTTTGAATCCTTGGAAGTATAGGCATGTGCCTCAATATCTTATGAAGAGGACCATGTACCTTACCCTCGGTTTTTTTATTTATGGTACTTGTCATGCCCACATTCTGGACATATCTCTTTGTTCGCATATTTTTTTATGTATAGAATACAATCATTCATACATGCGTGGTATGATATGTACTCAACACCCAACATTTTCAATAGTTGCTTTGCCTCTGCACAACTATCCGACAAGATATTATCACTTGGAAGTACCTTATCTTTGAGTAACCTACAATTAGTGGGAAATAGAAATATACATTGTCATTAAGCACGAAAAAAATCAACCCTTTTATTCCTTCATTGTGTGACAATATTCCTTAAAAATTTAGGGGACTTAATGGTTATTTACCTCAAAAGTGTTTAGAAACACATGTTTGGCATACCATACATTGATTTCAAGTTGTACAGTAACATTATTGTCCCTGGCTAGGTAGAACTTGTAGACCCATGTACTCGACCAAATAGAGGGGTAGTGGAAGCATATTTCAGGCTTTCATAGAAGGTATCTACAACATCAGTTCCATCCTCTGGTTCATTTTTATAGAATTCATCTAAGAACATTCCCTCCATGGATTGGGTATCTCGAAATAAATCATCCATACCAACATCTATATCATTTCCTTCATCCCCAACATGTGAAGAACTAGTGTTATTGTCAAGGTTTTCAATTGGTGACTCAGGACGTAGTGGGATTTGAATAGATGGTTGTTTTAACCATTCTCAGTATGCTTCCTCTTCGAGTTGTTTTTTTTTAGCAGCGAGCTCGCGACTTGACATTATAGTGGGGTGCAACAGTAGATGGTGAACATGTCATTCATCATCAGAATCCTGATTGTAAAAATATTGAGCATTACATTGATAATATTAGTAACACAATGTTTTTAATATGTTCAAACATTTTACCAAACACTTATTAGAAGCATGGATTTTTTTTCCCAATAATAAACATGAAACCAACCACTTTATAGGACCAATGTCGAATTAAGCAATACATTTACATTAGTTCCATTGAAAATCCAAAAATACAATTACTCAATCATATTTTTCTTACACCCTACGAGGTTGTCTACATAAAAGAGATCCAATTCACAGTAATACCTTGAGCATATGAACTCAATCCTTAATTTTGGGACTACGGGAATACCTTGATCATATGAAATCAATCCTTAATTTTGATCCTACAAAATTCAATGAACAATTATTAAACTGCACCTGCATACATAACATAATTCAATGAGATAAATGAATTACCAATAAAATCTAGATGTACTGCAATCAATGTGAGAGAACTTGAAGGACTTCCAAAGATACAGAATAAACTAGAATCTGAAGACTTGACCATTTGATATTATTATTCATTTTCCCCCGCATTTGATCCAAAATCATCATCTTGGGTAGCATAGAACAATCTAACTTTAAAAATAACTTCAAATAAATTTTATAACTTGACAGTGCACTTCATCATATAAAGACGCACCGGTGCGTACAAATAAACAAAATGCATCGGTGCATTTAATTGAGAGAAGCACTAAAGACTGACCTCCAATATTGCCTCCACAAAGAAAAACTTCTGCAAAATTTAAATGTGGATATTTTCATATGCATTGTGCAAATTTAACTGTCTTATGGTGTGTTATTAATTACACATCTCCTAGGTATGTTATTAATTACACACTGCGTGGGTGTGTTTCAAACTGTATAGCACACCGACTGAAGCAAGTTAGAAAATAACATGTGCTTACTATCAATACTTTGAAATTTATTATGAAAATAAATCGGTGCATTATACATGCATACCACATTGATGCGCTACTCATGGTATAGTGCATTGAAAATGTAACTTGAAAAAAAAAACAACGTGTGCGTTTATCATCAATGCATCAAAATATACAGTGAGAAAATGAGCAAGAATTTGTTTTTTGTGTGTTTATAAAGAAAAACATTATTCATTATTTTATTTGTTAACCAAAATTTAGAAAGGAGATTTGTGCAATAGAGATTTATCAGCAAAGACTTCAGAGTGGGTGGATTTTTTTTGAAGAGCCAAATTAGAGGGAATTATTGTAAGTCACATAGAAATTTGCAAAGGAGAAATTCCAGGTATATGATTTCATTCTATTAATTATCTTAATCATTCTCTTATTTGATTCAAACAATTTGCAGTGCATTCCCAAACAAAAAAGAGGGTTTATAGTTACCTTCAGTATTGGAAGCCCTAATTTCCTCGTTGTTTTTTTTAAGATTTTTTTTTTATAGGCTTAGTTTATTTATATATGGGTGTTTCATATCCGTTGCAATGAAACCACTCATTGCATTGGATCCCAAATCATCCTATCGTTGTATGTTGTTTTTAAACTCTTTTGTGGTGATCAATGTGTTTTATACCTAGTAAGAGCATCGATGCGTATTTGTTTGTAAACAACACTACTTAATTTAAATTAGAAATAATATTAAAAAATCATTTTCACAGTCAGCGGTGCGCATTTAGCCTAAACATGCATCAGGGCTCATTGTTTACAAAGTGCACCATTGAGTTTAAAATGGAAAAAATTCTATTTTTATATGGAAATTGCCATGTCTTAAATTTGTTCACAGCTCGACGGTGCATAATAAACAGTACTTAGAAAAGCATGCTTTTCTTAATTTATAAAGCCCCGACTAAATACAAAAATTTGTAAAAAGTTTTCAATTTCACGACGACATTGTTATATTGTATTGGTGTGTATATGTATGGTTGATGCACCGGTGCGTATAAATATGTTTGATGTCCTAATGCAGATTAAGTTACTATATGCACCGGGATCTTATTTTAAAACAAAATTAAGTAATTTATATATATGATGATTCCAAGCTTCTTTTTTTTTAAGGAGATTTTGAAAATTCTAAGGGACAAACAAGGGGAAAACCAAGACATATCGGCAGAGATGTCCAAAAAAGTGTAGAAGAAGATGGTAAAAGAAATGAACATAATTGTGTCACAAGATGATCCATCCCAACTACAACGTGCATCAAATGTATGTAATCATTTGATTATTCTTTTTATGTACATCGAATTTAACTATCACATGAAATACTAATTTTTAATTCTTTTGTTGCAGAAAAGAAAAACAAATAGAATCCATTCAACACATAAGACGAGACAACGAGGAATAAAAAGGTTGATCACAAACTTTGTGAGTGTTTATGTTTTTGGTATTTCTTAAGATTTCATGTTTGTTGTGATATTTATATTTAAATAATTAATGTACACTTGTCCATGGATTTCTTCTCGTTGGTGATAACATACAAAGAGGAGTCAACCTATGAATTGATAAACATTGGGTTAAGTATGGGTTGTGGGTATATGTTGAAGAATGAAAGTTTAATTGAACAATGTGTAAATAGCTATGTTGTTTGACTTCCCTTGTTTCATAATTAATGAAAAAACAAGAAAAAAATATATTGATTATATCGATTGTGTTCTATCATGTCGTATTAAACATGTAGGAAACAAAGTATGGAATGTAGCCAACAGAGGAGATTTTGAGAGAATTCATGAAGCATGACTTTGAAAGAATGTGTATTATTTATGAAAGACTTGGTGCTAAGGTAAGTTTTTTTTATTTATGCAATCATGTATATTCTACTATATATGTAAGTGTAGATACACTTATTATAGTTTATTTCTATGTTTGTAGATGGAAGATGAAGGGGAAGAACATAAAAAGCAAACCAACCAAGAAAAAATTATGTTAAAAAATCAAAGTACAATATCACTTAGAAATGATGAAGAAATGAAGCATGCACGAAGCTCGAGGGATGACAAGAGTTCAACTGATGAATGACAATCAATATAATTGAATGTTACTATAAGTTGTATGTTTTGGAATGTTTGTCTCTGAAAATCAGGGATTTTGTTTAATGTACTCGACATATTGTTCGAATTGCATGAGGACATGTTACCAATAAGTGTAACAATTACAAATTGATTGCAATTTGATTATTGTGGACCTTTATGTTGTCTATTTTTGTATGACAATGGGTCTCTTATTCATATATAATAAAATGGGTTTCTTATTTCATTGCATTGTCGAATGTTGTAAAATGTTGTGTTCCTAAATAATTAATATGTGGATGATTTACATTGTTACAAATAACATAGATGTAATTGGTTGGATAATGCATTAATGCAATCATTATATCGAAATGCAATACCAAAATATAAAACAATATTATTATAAAAAAATATTTGATTTAATGATTAATTGAAAATTTGTAAAAAAAAATGAATTAAAATATATACATATCAATGCATTGTATTGTTTTGAACTCACTAGATAGTGCATGCCATATTATAGAAATCGGTGTGTTTTGAAGAGTCACTTGCATCGATGCACATTAATTATAATAATGCATTGGTATGAACTATTGAGAAAATGCACCATTTCATAAACGATATAACATAAAATATTATTTATCGTTTCAAAATTGTACGGTGCTTATGTTTAAAATATACATTGGGGCACAAAAAATAATTTATGTATCGATGTGTTAAGTTTATTATATGCACTAGGGTTATAACTATTATTTGTGCATCGGTATCTTACTATAATATACGCACCAGTGCTTAGAAAAAATAATGGCACCAACATCTCACCTTGAATATTTGAAATCTCACTACCCATAGGTGCACATGGTAAAACAGACACTGGTACATACTAATTACACAGGCCCCAGGGCACATGCTATATCAAATGCACCAGGTCTCAGGATAAATTGATCGCACCAGTTCTCACTAGAACTTAAACGCATTTAGGCGTACAAATCCTAAAACACATTGGTGCTTCATACGCAAACAAGGAAGAACCAATGCGTAGAAATTATAAGAGCATTGGTGCTCTACATATGATGGAAAAGGCAGAACCAATGTGCAATAGTTATAAATGCACTAGGGATTTTTTTATTATATCAACGCGCTAGGGTGATTGTATTATATTAATGCATCATTGCATTTTTATTATAGTAATGCATTGGTGTGTCTTTGTCAATACCACACTGGTGCATTTTGACAAGAACAACACTAGAGATCAAAAAAAAAAAATGTCTCCTACAACCTTCGCCCGCCAATTTTTTTTAATTATATGGAACATCCGCTAAAACCTCCATAGTCAATAGAGGAGGTTGTAGCGAAGATTTTTTTGAAATTTTCCAAATTTGTAACATTGAAAACCTCCACTAGAAGGTGTTCTCCTTGTAGTGATAAGATTATTTGATCAACTAAATCATTCTCTCTTGTGGTATGTGTAACTTGTCTAATTTGTAAATCTATCCACCTTGAAGATGATATTCTTCCTCAAAATGAACAATTGCTCCATGTGCAAATTGTTAGAAGGCATTTCCAAATGTTTCATTCTTCACATGTTACTCTCCCAAAACTTCATGGCTATGGGGTGCATACCGCATTATCATCCACATGGCTACGATTTTCTATCAGGGTGATCTAGACAAAAAAATCTGCAAGTTTGTTTGCAATTCCTTTGTTATAACTTATTACTATATGGAATTATTGTAAAAATCTCATCCACTTGTAATAGTTCCTTGCCTGTGGAAACTTAGTCTAACTCTACAAACACTAAAGTGGCTAGTGGTTTATATGGATCACAACCTCCTTTCCCAAGGGATAGTGTTTCCATTTTTTCACTGAGCGTACAAGAGAATAAAGTTCTTTATCATAAACGAGGTCATTTAACACCGCTCTCTACAACAACTCAAAATGATAGCATACATGTCTTCTTCCTTACATGAGGACTACTCCCATGGCCTACCCACTTGCATCGTCTCGATTTTGAAGGGGTTTTTTAAATTAGGCATGGATAATATTGGTGTTTGACTTATTCTCCTTTTCAAGTCTTCAAAATATATTTGTTGTTGTTTTCCCCAATGCAAGCTCTTCCTTTTTTCTACCACATTGTGAAGTGAGCAAGCTATTGTTGGAAATGACCCGATATGTTTTTGTAAATACTATTTTTCTCCCATGAAACTTCTTTTTTTATGTAATACCAGCAGGAGTTAGCCATTTATTGGTGGCCTCAATATTTGTTAGATCTATCTTTAATTCTACACCATCGATCATGTATCCAAGGTAAACTAAGGATTGTCTATTGAACTTACATTTTTTAAGATTAGTGAATAGATGATTCTTCCTAATTATGTCTAGTACTTGTTCCATAAGTGTGATATGCTCTTCCAAAGTCAATTTGAATATCAATATGTCATCTGGATAAACTATCACAAAGAAATATACAAATGGATGCAATATGGCATTCATCAAACACATAAATGTTGCACTTGGTGGTAGCTAGATTTCAAGTTTAGCTTCATGAAGTATTTAGCATGTTGTGATTGATCGAACTGGTCATTGATCCTCATTAATGGATAATGAAATTTTATGGTTATCTTATTTAGCACTCGGTAGTTGATGTGCATTATCCAACTTACTTTCATATTGGGTACTATAATAATAGGTAATCTATATGATGAAGTTTTTGGTTTTGTTGGAACGCGCAAATAAGATAAACCTGAATTGCATTTTATTTATGATATGATACATGTATATATGCATGATGTGACCTTTGGATTCATCTTCCAAGGTCTCTTGAACTCTCGAAAACCATTACATGAACTTGACTCTTGACATTCCATGAAGTTCATAACCCTGATGAATTACATTTCCAAAATTCCCCCCCTTAATCGATGAGGTGTATATGAGTTCAAGATGAGCGATGATATCTAGAAGTGTGCAACTGAAATATGGAAGTGTGCAACTGTTGATGGTTGAATGTGCTCTATGAATATGGTGGTTTTGAAATGACCACAAACCGAATAGAAAACATAAGTTAGTGTCTTCTACTAAATGGTGGTGGTTTAAGGAAGACCACAAACCAATCTGGTGGTTTAAGGATGACCAAAAACTCTAGAACCCTGATCTAGGGTCAATGGTTCCCGGAACATTTCCTAAGTTAGCTAGAANGTCTTTATTGTATTGTGTATCTTCTATGTTTTATTTCCGCATTTGTTTTATTTTATTGCTCTACGATCATGTTTTTCTAACATCTAGTAAGTGGCCAATCTTAAGATGCTCCCAATATAGAAGCTCATAAAATAAAGATTAAATTTTCATCTTAATGGGCATTTTCTCAACATAGATTTCAAAAAATTCAAGATCATTGAACATAGGTTCCCCATTTGAATTAAAAAAATCTACCATTTTTCTCCTTCTTTGTGTCATATTCCCTATTCCAATATGTCAGTGGCATTATTTTAGGTCTCCAAGTTCTCTCTGGTGTCATTGAAAGTAGATGTGACTCTTCTATAAGGATGGTCTTCTGGGAGGAATACCCTCGAATAGTTGTACACCTACTTCCATAGGTGGTTGGACCACCTAGACTTTATAGAAGGTCCACAACATTTAAATCCATGATACCCTTTTGTTACAAGACCTGCAATGTTATCATATACATAGTATGTTAGTGTAAAAAATATAGTTGCACCAAATGAAGTATGCGAAATAAAATTACAGATATAAACAAATCAATGAACATGCTTACCATAGAAAACTCTTAGTCTTGGATAATCATGCGTGGTGTACAAACATACTCCATACAATGCAAATGACCTCTCCATTATGATGGGTCTTGATACATCATATAAATGTATCCCTTCCCATAATTAATTAAATTCATCGATCAGTGGTTGGAGGTAGACATCCATTCTCTTCACTTTTCTTCTACCCAGAACTATAAGAGACAACATAAGATGTTCATTCTTTACATAAAACCATGGGGGGGTATTTTTATTGATCACTACCACTAGCCAAACATAATAGTCGGTGTTTTGGAGGGAATATGGGTTAACTCCATCCATAACTATGCTCAATTGGAGGCTATGTACTTCATCTTTGAATTTATCGGGCCATATATCATCTATATGCTTCATGGATATTGAATATGTTGGGATTCACATAACCCCTGGCTCACTTCTATGTGAGGCATGCCACCCCTGCAACATAGCTAATTGTTTGCAACGAAAGAGTCTTTGAATCCTTGGAAGTATAGGCATGTGCCTCAATATCTTATGATGAGGACCATGTACCTTACCCTCAGTTTTTTTATTTATGGTACTTGTCATGCCCACATTCTGGACATATCTCTTTGTTCGCATATTTGTTTATGTATAGAATACAATCATTCAGACATGTGTGGTATGATATGTACTCAACAACCAACATTTTCAACAGTTGCTTTGCCTCTGCACAACTATCTAGCAAGATATTATCACTTGAAAATACATTATCTTTGAGTAACCTGCAATTAGTGGGAAATAGAAATATACATTGTCATTAAGCACGAAAAAAATCAACCCTTTTATTCCTTCATTGTGTAACAAGATTCCTTAAAAATTTAGGGCACTTAATGGTTAGTTACCTCAAAAGTGTTTAGAAACACGTGTTTGACATACCATACATTGATTTCAAGTTGTACAATAACATTATTGTCCCTGGCTAGGTAGAACTTGTAGACCCATGTACTCGACCAAATAGAGGGGTAGTGGAAGCATATTTCAGGCTTTCATAGAAGGTATCTACAACATCAGTTCCATCCTCTGGTTCATTTTTATAGAATTCATCTAAGAACATTCCCTCCATGGATTGGGTATCTCGAAATAAATCATCCATACCAACATCTATATCATTTCCTTCATCCCCAACATGTGAAGAACTAGTGTTATTGTCAAGGTTTTCAATTGGTGACTCAGGACGTAGTGGGATTTGAATAGATGGTTGTTTTAACCATTCTCAGTATGCTTCCTCTTCGAGTTGTTTTTTTTTAGCAGCGAGCTCGCGACTTGACATTATAGTGGGGTGCAACAGTAGATGGTGAACATGTCATTCATCATCAGAATCCTGATTGTAAAAATATTGAGCATTACATTGATAATATTAGTAACACAATGTTTTTAATATGTTCAAACATTTTACCAAACACTTATTAGAAGCATGGATTTTTTTTCCCAATAATAAACATGAAACCAACCACTTTATAGGACCAATGTCGAATTAAGCAATACATTTACATTAGTTCCATTGAAAATCCAAAAATACAATTACTCAATCATATTTTTCTTACACCCTACGAGGTTGTCTACATAAAAGAGATCCAATTCACAGTAATACCTTGAGCATATGAACTCAATCCTTAATTTTGGGACTACGGGAATACCTTGATCATATGAAATCAATCCTTAATTTTGATCCTGCAAAATTCAATGAACAATTATTAAACTGCACCTGCATACATAACATAATTCAATGAGATAAGTGAATTACCAATAAAATCTAGATGTACTGCAATCGATGTGAGAGAACTTGAAGGACTTCCAAAGATACAGAATGAACTGGAATCTGAAGACTTGACCATTTGATATTATAATTCATTTTTCCCTGCATTTGATCCAAAATCATCATATTGGGTAGCATAGAACAATCTAACTTTAAAAATAACTTCAAATAAATTTTATAACTTGACAGTGCACTTCATCATATAAAGACACACCGGTGTGTACAAATAAACCAAATGCATCGGTGCGTTTAATTAAGAGAAGCACTGAAGATTGACCTCCAATATTGCCTCCAAAAAGAAGAACCTCTGCAAAATTTAAATGTGGATATTTGCATATGCATTGTGCAAATTTAATTGTCTTATGGTGTGTTATTAATTACACATCTCCCAGGTATGTTATTAATTACACACCGCGTTGGTGTGTTTCGAACTGTATAGCACACCGACTGAAGCAAGTTAGAAAATAACATGTGCTTACTATCAATACTTTGAAATTTATTATGAAAATAAATCGGTGCATTATACATACATACCACACTGGTGCACTACTCATGGTATAGTGAATTGAAAATGTAACTTGAAAAAAAAAATAACGTGTGCGTTTATCATCAATGCATCAAAATATACAGTGAGAAAATGAGCAAGAATTTGTTTTTTGTGTCTATAAAGAAAAACATTATTCATTATTTTATTTGTTTACCAAAATTTAGAAAGGAGATTTGTGCAATAGAGATTTATCAGCAAAGACTTCAGAGTGGGTGGATTTTTTTTTAAGAGCCAAATTAGAAGGAATTATTGTAAGTCACATAGAAATTTGCAGAGGAGAAATTCCAGGTATATGATTTCATTCTATTAATTATCTTAATCATTATCCTATTTGATTCAAACAATTTGTAGTGCATTCCCAAACAAAAAAAAGGGTTTATAGTTACCTTCAGTACTGGAAGCCCTAATTTTCTCACTGTTTTTTTTAAGATTTTTTTTTTTATAGGATTCGTTTATTTATATATGGGTGTTTCATATCCGTTGCAATGAAACCACTCATTGCATTGGATCCCAAATTGTCATATCGTTGCCTATTGTTTTTAAACTCTTTTGCGGTGATCAATGTGTTTTATACCTAGTAAGAGCATCGATGCGTATTTGTTTGTAAACAACACTGCTTAATTTAAATTAGAAATAATATTAAAAAATCAGTTTCATAGTCAGCGGTGCGCATTTAGCCTAAATATGCACGAGGGCTCATTGTTCACAAAGTGCACCATTGAGTTTAAAATGGAAAAAATATTATTTTTATATGGAAATTGCCATGTCTTAAATTTGTTCACAGCTCAACGGTGCGTAATAAATAGTACTTAGAAAATCATGTTTTTCTTAATTTATAAGGCATCGGCTAAATACAAAAATTTGTAAAAAGTTTTCAATTTCGCGATGACATTGTTATATTGTATCGGTGTGTGTATGTATGGTTGATGCACCGGTGCGTATAAATATGTTTGATGTCCTAATGCAGATTAAGTTATTATATGCACCGGGATCTTATTTTAAAACAAAATTAAGTAATTTATATATATGATGATTCCAAATTTTTATTTTTTTTTAGAGAGATTTTGAAAATTCTAAGGGATAAACGAGGGGAAAACCAAGACATATCGACAGAGATGTCCAAAAAAGTGTAGAAGAAGATGGTAAAAGAAATTAACATAATTGTGTCACAAGATGATCCATCACAACTACAACGTGCATCAAATGTATGTAATCATTTGATTATTCTTTTTATGTACATCGAATTTAAATATCTCATGAAATACTAATTTTTAATTCTTTTGTTGCAGAAAAGAAAAACAAATAGAATCCATTCAACACATAAGACGAGACAACGAGGAATAAAAAGGTTGATCACAAACTTTGTGAGTATTTACATTTTTGGTCTTTCTTAAGATTTCATGTTTGTTGTGATTTTTATATTTCAATAATTAATGTACACTTGTCCATGGATTTCTTCTCATAGGTGATAACATACAAAGAGGAGTCAACCTATGAATTGATAAACATTGGGTTAAGTATGGGTTGTGGGTATATGTTGAAGAATGAAAGTTTAATTGAACAATGTGTAAATAGCTATGTTGTTTGACTTCCCTTGTTTCATAATTAATGAAAAAACAAGAAAAAAATATATTGATTATATCGATTGTGTTCTATCATGTCGTATTAAACATGTAGGAAACAAAGTATGGAATGTAGCCAACAGAGGAGATTTTGAGAGAATTCATGAAGCATGACTTTGAAAGAATGTGTATTATTTATGAAAGACTTGGTGCTAAGGTAAGTTTTTTTTATTTATGCAATCATGTATATTCTACTATATATGTAAGTGTAGATACACTTATTATAGTTTATTTCTATGTTTGTAGATGGAAGATGAAGGGGAAGAACATAAAAAGCAAACCAACCAAGAAAAAATTATGTTAAAAAATCAAAGTACAATATCACTTAGAAATGATGAAGAAATGAAGCATGCACGAAGCTCGAGGGATGACAAGAGTTCAACTGATGAATGACAATCAATATAATTGAATGTTACTATAAGTTGTATGTTTTGGAATGTTTGTCTCTGAAAATCAGGGATTTTGTTTAATGTACTCGACATATTGTTCGAATTGCATGAGGACATGTTACCAATAAGTGTAACAATTACAAATTGATTGCAATTTGATTATTGTGGACCTTTATGTTGTCTATTTTTGTATGACAATGGGTCTCTTATTCATATATAATAAAATGGGTTTCTTATTTCATTGCATTGTCGAATGTTGTAAAATGTTGTGTTCCTAAATAATTAATATGTGGATGATTTACATTGTTACAAATAACATAGATGTAATTGGTTGGATAATGCATTAATGCAATCATTATATCGAAATGCAATACCAAAATATAAAACAATATTATTATAAAAAAATATTTGATTTAATGATTAATTGAAAATTTGTAAAAAAAAATGAATTAAAATATATACATATCAATGCATTGTATTGTTTTGAACTCACTAGATAGTGCATGCCATATTATAGAAATCGGTGTGTTTTGAAGAGTCACTTGCATCGATGCACATTAATTATAATAATGCATTGGTATGAACTATTGAGAAAATGCACCATTTCATAAACGATATAACATAAAATATTATTTATCGTTTCAAAATTGTACGGTGCTTATGTTTAAAATATACATTGGGGCACAAAAAATAATTTATGTATCGATGTGTTAAGTTTATTATATGCACTAGGGTTATAACTATTATTTGTGCATCGGTATCTTACTATAATATACGCACCAGTGCTTAGAAAAAATAATGGCACCAACATCTCACCTTGAATATTTGAAATCTCACTACCCATAGGTGCACATGGTAAAACAGACACTGGTACATACTAATTACACAGGCCCCAGGGCACATGCTATATCAAATGCACCAGGTCTCAGGATAAATTGATCGCACCAGTTCTCACTAGAACTTAAACGCATTTAGGCGTACAAATCCTAAAACACATTGGTGCTTCATACGCAAACAAGGAAGAACCAATGCGTAGAAATTATAAGAGCATTGGTGCTCTACATATGATGGAAAAGGCAGAACCAATGTGCAATAGTTATAAATGCACTAGGGATTTTTTTATTATATCAACGCGCTAGGGTGATTGTATTATATTAATGCATCATTGCATTTTTATTATAGTAATGCATTGGTGTGTCTTTGTCAATACCACACTGGTGCATTTTGACAAGAACAACACTAGAGATCAAAAAAAAAAAATGTCTCCTACAACCTTCGCCCGCCAATTTTTTTTAATTATATGGAACATCCGCTAAAACCTCCATAGTCAATAGAGGAGGTTGTAGCGAAGATTTTTTTGAAATTTTCCAAATTTGTAACATTGAAAACCTCCACTAGAAGGTGTTCTCCTTGTAGTGATAAGATTATTTGATCAACTAAATCATTCTCTCTTGTGGTATGTGTAACTTGTCTAATTTGTAAATCTATCCACCTTGAAGATGATATTCTTCCTCAAAATGAACAATTGCTCCATGTGCAAATTGTTAGAAGGCATTTCCAAATGTTTCATTCTTCACATGTTACTCTCCCAAAACTTCATGGCTATGGGGTGCATACCGCATTATCATCCACATGGCTACGATTTTCTATCAGGGTGATCTAGACAAAAAAATCTGCAAGTTTGTTTGCAATTCCTTTGTTATAACTTATTACTATATGGAATTATTGTAAAAATCTCATCCACTTGTAATAGTTCCTTGCCTGTGGAAACTTAGTCTAACTCTACAAACACTAAAGTGGCTAGTGGTTTATATGGATCACAACCTCCTTTCCCAAGGGATAGTGTTTCCATTTTTTCACTGAGCGTACAAGAGAATAAAGTTCTTTATCATAAACGAGGTCATTTAACACCGCTCTCTACAACAACTCAAAATGATAGCATACATGTCTTCTTCCTTACATGAGGACTACTCCCATGGCCTACCCACTTGCATCGTCTCGATTTTGAAGGGGTTTTTTAAATTAGGCATGGATAATATTGGTGTTTGACTTATTCTCCTTTTCAAGTCTTCAAAATATATTTGTTGTTGTTTTCCCCAATGCAAGCTCTTCCTTTTTTCTACCACATTGTGAAGTGAGCAAGCTATTGTTGGAAATGACCCGATATGTTTTTGTAAATACTATTTTTCTCCCATGAAACTTCTTTTTTTATGTAATACCAGCAGGAGTTAGCCATTTATTGGTGGCCTCAATATTTGTTAGATCTATCTTTAATTCTACACCATCGATCATGTATCCAAGGTAAACTAAGGATTGTCTATTGAACTTACATTTTTTAAGATTAGTGAATAGATGATTCTTCCTAATTATGTCTAGTACTTGTTCCATAAGTGTGATATGCTCTTCCAAAGTCAATTTGAATATCAATATGTCATCTGGATAAACTATCACAAAGAAATATACAAATGGATGCAATATGGCATTCATCAAACACATAAATGTTGCACTTGGTGGTAGCTAGATTTCAAGTTTAGCTTCATGAAGTATTTAGCATGTTGTGATTGATCGAACTGGTCATTGATCCTCATTAATGGATAATGAAATTTTATGGTTATCTTATTTAGCACTCGGTAGTTGATGTGCATTATCCAACTTACTTTCATATTGGGTACTATAATAATAGGTAATCTATATGATGAAGTTTTTGGTTTTGTTGGAACGCGCAAATAAGATAAACCTGAATTGCATTTTATTTATGATATGATACATGTATATATGCATGATGTGACCTTTGGATTCATCTTCCAAGGTCTCTTGAACTCTCGAAAACCATTACATGAACTTGACTCTTGACATTCCATGAAGTTCATAACCCTGATGAATTACATTTCCAAAATTCCCCCCCTTAATCGATGAGGTGTATATGAGTTCAAGATGAGCGATGATATCTAGAAGTGTGCAACTGAAATATGGAAGTGTGCAACTGTTGATGGTTGAATGTGCTCTATGAATATGGTGGTTTTGAAATGACCACAAACCGAATAGAAAACATAAGTTAGTGTCTTCTACTAAATGGTGGTGGTTTAAGGAAGACCACAAACCAATCTGGTGGTTTAAGGATGACCAAAAACTCTAGAACCCTGATCTAGGGTCAATGGTTCCCGGAACATTTCCTAAGTTAGCTAGAAAATGGAAGCTAGTGTTTTCTACTAAGTGGAATTTCTCTTGAATGTTGGTTTAAAGATGACCATAAATTGTGATGTGGAAGAAGCTTAAAGTCTCCTACCAAGTAGAGGTTTAAGGAAAACCACAAAACATTGTATAGCAGAAGGTGTAAGTCTTCTAATAAGTGGTGGTGGTTTAAGGAAAACCACAAACCAATCACGCTCTCATGTTTTTGCTTGATTGATAGGACTTCAAAATTGGAATCTTGATTGTCAACCATTGATGTTGTTCCCCCCTATCAGGACAAGGTGAGAATACTAAAATATGTCCACTGCAAGATGTGTCAATACTTGAGAGTGAATTCGTCATTATGATTGACATATATTCTTGACTATTGAAGACCATCACCAAGAAGCCATCCACCCATAGTGGTTCTTTACTCTTGTAGGTTTCATGCATTTAAAACACCTATGTGAAAGATGATCATGCTTTCCAAAATGCTCGCAAGGATGAATATCGAAGCATTGATCTTCCATGTGGCCAACTCACTGACAATGTTGGAATTTCTAAATCAGCTCTTGAACTCAAGCAGGTGAATGTGAACTTTCTTGCAGCAGTCTGACACTTTGAAACTGGATCGATTTGGTGTAATTCAAATTATGAAAAGTGACATCCTTTTCATATTTGATACCAGTTATGTGCTTGTAATTATTTTTTATTTCTTCCCAAGGTCTGATGATTGGCTTGGAAAGAGGAAGTTGATCTGTACTTAAATCTAGAGTCGGCTCACTCAGTGGCTCGTGCACTTGTCGTTGGTCTGAATCAGCATCATCATCTTCATCATCTTCGAAACGAGGGTGTTAAAAAGAGACTAGTTCAAAATGTTGTCAAAGATTCTTTCACTCAAATGCATCGTGAAGAAGCTGAGTCTAAGTTTGCAGCAGTGTTACTTTAGCTTGTGAAACTTGCAAGCATGTTACAATAGATTGCAAAGTGGTTTTGTCAATGTTAATTGTATTGTCCATGGAAGAGAGGATTAGAGTGTTTAGTAACTCTAACAGTTCCTCAACTCGAGCCATAGCTCAAACCTCACAGGGTTTCTTGCAACTCCACCTTTTAAAAATCATATTCAAAAATGCAAACAGCAAATGGAGGGTGTCGGATTCCACGGAAAATGCACTCATTTACAATGTAACTCAATTTTTTAAAAGTACAAGTAACTTACAAAAAGACTGTTTCCAAGTATACCTCGATTTTGGAGTGCAATTGATCTTCAGGATGAATGTGCCATCTCTGGTTCTCCACAGAACTGCTCGATCTTCTTTCCAAGCCAAGCACTGAAAAACTGAATATTTGTCGTGTGGACTTGGCTCTTCTAAAGTGTTAGTATGGATGGTGAAAAACTGCAAGTTAAACTTGTGAAGAAACGTCTAATTGCAGTAACTTGTTGGATTGCACACAACACCGCCTTCGTTTAAAGCACACATAGAAATCTTCAAGAATCGTATAGACTGATGGTAACCGAAAGTACAGTCAACAAATCATAAAGTGGAAAGTCACAATTATTTTCATCCCAAAAGAATATGACATGGAAAGCGAACCAGCAAGACTCAACAAGATAATTTTCTCTTATATGAATAATATATTAACATAAATCATCAACAATGCATTTGCAGCAAACAAAAAAAACCATAACGCCAGATGGAAAGGCAATAATGAAAGCTTTCTCAACACCCTTCAAGCTTCTGGTGTTAATACCACTGTTAATTGAATTTGGAATGAGATACTCCAGTATATGAGTTGTATGAAATACCACCAGAACGTTACGCTCAGGGTTTCACATTGTTGTCATAAAATGCTTCGAACTCCAAATAGCTTCCATATTTTTCCCATGCCTCTCTCTTGACACAACTTTGTGGTGGAAGATGTATGATATAAACCATTTTTCACCTTCAAGGTTCATTGTCTTTTAGGATCGTAACATGATAAAATGGTCTTAATATATAGAGAAGGCCACTCTATTTTATCACCAGATGCTTTGAATGTAACACAGAATGTGGAGAAGTTGTTGCTCTCTCTTTTTATCACCGAATGCCCTGAGATTTCTGCACGCAGGTTGCCACCCTCAAATTAAACAACAATAGGAATCGATGATAAATGAAATGTGATAGTACACCAACAAAACACACCATCGCCCTTGACATGACCTACACCTTCGCTGTGAAGAAACCAATACTAAGAAATATGCTGAGAATAATACCCATGAAGGTGTGACTACATGATGGAAACCAACAACGAAGCAACAGGAAACACTCAAAAATATTTACAGAAGAATGCTATAACGCTCATTTTCACAACAATATGGTATAACAATAAGAATGGTCGTTGGTCCTCGGCAGTTGGCGTAGGGTTTTGGAAGTTGGCATAGGCGTGGAGTGTAGTCGCAAAGAGTATGGGAGGTGCTCCTTATCTGAATGTGACCACGAATCCCAACGCCTCATGATGCTCTTCTCTCTTCTCTGTCATCGAAAAGGACTCCCACTGCATCTATAATCTCCTCAAAAATAAAGCCAAGCTAGGCGTTAATGTCTCCCAANGGTGATAACATACAAAGAGGAGTCAACCTATGAATTGATAAACATTGGGTTAAGTATGGGTTGTGGGTATATGTTGAAGAATGAAAGTTTAATTGAACAATGTGTAAATAGCTATGTTGTTTGACTTCCCTTGTTTCATAATTAATGAAAAAACAAGAAAAAAATATATTGATTATATCGATTGTGTTCTATCATGTCGTATTAAACATGTAGGAAACAAAGTATGGAATGTAGCCAACAGAGGAGATTTTGAGAGAATTCATGAAGCATGACTTTGAAAGAATGTGTATTATTTATGAAAGACTTGGTGCTAAGGTAAGTTTTTTTTATTTATGCAATCATGTATATTCTACTATATATGTAAGTGTAGATACACTTATTATAGTTTATTTCTATGTTTGTAGATGGAAGATGAAGGGGAAGAACATAAAAAGCAAACCAACCAAGAAAAAATTATGTTAAAAAATCAAAGTACAATATCACTTAGAAATGATGAAGAAATGAAGCATGCACGAAGCTCGAGGGATGACAAGAGTTCAACTGATGAATGACAATCAATATAATTGAATGTTACTATAAGTTGTATGTTTTGGAATGTTTGTCTCTGAAAATCAGGGATTTTGTTTAATGTACTCGACATATTGTTCGAATTGCATGAGGACATGTTACCAATAAGTGTAACAATTACAAATTGATTGCAATTTGATTATTGTGGACCTTTATGTTGTCTATTTTTGTATGACAATGGGTCTCTTATTCATATATAATAAAATGGGTTTCTTATTTCATTGCATTGTCGAATGTTGTAAAATGTTGTGTTCCTAAATAATTAATATGTGGATGATTTACATTGTTACAAATAACATAGATGTAATTGGTTGGATAATGCATTAATGCAATCATTATATCGAAATGCAATACCAAAATATAAAACAATATTATTATAAAAAAATATTTGATTTAATGATTAATTGAAAATTTGTAAAAAAAAATGAATTAAAATATATACATATCAATGCATTGTATTGTTTTGAACTCACTAGATAGTGCATGCCATATTATAGAAATCGGTGTGTTTTGAAGAGTCACTTGCATCGATGCACATTAATTATAATAATGCATTGGTATGAACTATTGAGAAAATGCACCATTTCATAAACGATATAACATAAAATATTATTTATCGTTTCAAAATTGTACGGTGCTTATGTTTAAAATATACATTGGGGCACAAAAAATAATTTATGTATCGATGTGTTAAGTTTATTATATGCACTAGGGTTATAACTATTATTTGTGCATCGGTATCTTACTATAATATACGCACCAGTGCTTAGAAAAAATAATGGCACCAACATCTCACCTTGAATATTTGAAATCTCACTACCCATAGGTGCACATGGTAAAACAGACACTGGTACATACTAATTACACAGGCCCCAGGGCACATGCTATATCAAATGCACCAGGTCTCAGGATAAATTGATCGCACCAGTTCTCACTAGAACTTAAACGCATTTAGGCGTACAAATCCTAAAACACATTGGTGCTTCATACGCAAACAAGGAAGAACCAATGCGTAGAAATTATAAGAGCATTGGTGCTCTACATATGATGGAAAAGGCAGAACCAATGTGCAATAGTTATAAATGCACTAGGGATTTTTTTATTATATCAACGCGCTAGGGTGATTGTATTATATTAATGCATCATTGCATTTTTATTATAGTAATGCATTGGTGTGTCTTTGTCAATACCACACTGGTGCATTTTGACAAGAACAACACTAGAGATCAAAAAAAAAAAATGTCTCCTACAACCTTCGCCCGCCAATTTTTTTTAATTATATGGAACATCCGCTAAAACCTCCATAGTCAATAGAGGAGGTTGTAGCGAAGATTTTTTTGAAATTTTCCAAATTTGTAACATTGAAAACCTCCACTAGAAGGTGTTCTCCTTGTAGTGATAAGATTATTTGATCAACTAAATCATTCTCTCTTGTGGTATGTGTAACTTGTCTAATTTGTAAATCTATCCACCTTGAAGATGATATTCTTCCTCAAAATGAACAATTGCTCCATGTGCAAATTGTTAGAAGGCATTTCCAAATGTTTCATTCTTCACATGTTACTCTCCCAAAACTTCATGGCTATGGGGTGCATACCGCATTATCATCCACATGGCTACGATTTTCTATCAGGGTGATCTAGACAAAAAAATCTGCAAGTTTGTTTGCAATTCCTTTGTTATAACTTATTACTATATGGAATTATTGTAAAAATCTCATCCACTTGTAATAGTTCCTTGCCTGTGGAAACTTAGTCTAACTCTACAAACACTAAAGTGGCTAGTGGTTTATATGGATCACAACCTCCTTTCCCAAGGGATAGTGTTTCCATTTTTTCACTGAGCGTACAAGAGAATAAAGTTCTTTATCATAAACGAGGTCATTTAACACCGCTCTCTACAACAACTCAAAATGATAGCATACATGTCTTCTTCCTTACATGAGGACTACTCCCATGGCCTACCCACTTGCATCGTCTCGATTTTGAAGGGGTTTTTTAAATTAGGCATGGATAATATTGGTGTTTGACTTATTCTCCTTTTCAAGTCTTCAAAATATATTTGTTGTTGTTTTCCCCAATGCAAGCTCTTCCTTTTTTCTACCACATTGTGAAGTGAGCAAGCTATTGTTGGAAATGACCCGATATGTTTTTGTAAATACTATTTTTCTCCCATGAAACTTCTTTTTTTATGTAATACCAGCAGGAGTTAGCCATTTATTGGTGGCCTCAATATTTGTTAGATCTATCTTTAATTCTACACCATCGATCATGTATCCAAGGTAAACTAAGGATTGTCTATTGAACTTACATTTTTTAAGATTAGTGAATAGATGATTCTTCCTAATTATGTCTAGTACTTGTTCCATAAGTGTGATATGCTCTTCCAAAGTCAATTTGAATATCAATATGTCATCTGGATAAACTATCACAAAGAAATATACAAATGGATGCAATATGGCATTCATCAAACACATAAATGTTGCACTTGGTGGTAGCTAGATTTCAAGTTTAGCTTCATGAAGTATTTAGCATGTTGTGATTGATCGAACTGGTCATTGATCCTCATTAATGGATAATGAAATTTTATGGTTATCTTATTTAGCACTCGGTAGTTGATGTGCATTATCCAACTTACTTTCATATTGGGTACTATAATAATAGGTAATCTATATGATGAAGTTTTTGGTTTTGTTGGAACGCGCAAATAAGATAAACCTGAATTGCATTTTATTTATGATATGATACATGTATATATGCATGATGTGACCTTTGGATTCATCTTCCAAGGTCTCTTGAACTCTCGAAAACCATTACATGAACTTGACTCTTGACATTCCATGAAGTTCATAACCCTGATGAATTACATTTCCAAAATTCCCCCCCTTAATCGATGAGGTGTATATGAGTTCAAGATGAGCGATGATATCTAGAAGTGTGCAACTGAAATATGGAAGTGTGCAACTGTTGATGGTTGAATGTGCTCTATGAATATGGTGGTTTTGAAATGACCACAAACCGAATAGAAAACATAAGTTAGTGTCTTCTACTAAATGGTGGTGGTTTAAGGAAGACCACAAACCAATCTGGTGGTTTAAGGATGACCAAAAACTCTAGAACCCTGATCTAGGGTCAATGGTTCCCGGAACATTTCCTAAGTTAGCTAGAAGATGGAAGCTAGTGTTTTCTACTAAGTGGAAGTTCTCTCGAATGTTGGTTTAAAGATGACCATAAACTGTGATGTGGAAGAAGCTTACAGTCTCCTACCAAGTGGAGGTTTAAGGAAAACCACAAAACATTGTATAACAGAAGGTGTAAGTCTTCTAATAAGTGGTGGTTTAAGGAAAACCACAAACCAGTCACGCTCTCATGTTTTTGCTTGATTGATAGGACTTCAAAATTGGAATCTTGATTGTCAATCATTGATGTTGTTCCCCCCTATCAGGACAAGGTGAAAAGACTAAAATATGTCCACTACAAGATGTGTCAATACTTGAGAGTGAATTCGTCGGTATGATTGACATATATTCTTGACTATTGAAGACCATCACCAAGAATCCATCCACCCATAGTGGTTCTTTACTCTTGTAGGTTTCATGCATTTAAAACACCTATGTGAAAGATGATTGTGCTTTCCAAAATGCTTGCAAGGATGAATATCGAAGCATTGATCTTCCATGTGGCCAAATCACTGACAATGTTGGAATTTCTAAATCAGCTCTTGAACTCGACCAGGTGAATGTGAATTTTCTTGCAACAGTTCGGCACTTTGAAACTGGATCGATTTGGTGTAATTCAGATTATGAAAAGTGACAACTTTTTCATATTTGATACCAGTTATGTGCTTGTAATTGTTTTTTATTTCTTCTCAAGGTCTGATGATTGGCTTGGAAAGAGGAAGTTGATATGTACTTAAATCTAGAGTTGGCTCACTAAGTGGCTCTTGCGCTTGTTGTTGGTATGTACTTAAATCTAGAGTTGGCTCACTAAGTGGCTCTTGCGCGTGTTGTTGATATGAATCAGCATCATCATCTTCATCATCTTTGAAACAAGGGTGTTAAAAAGAGACTAGTTCAAAATGTTGTCAAAGATTCTTTCACTTGAGTGCATCGTGAAGAAGGTGAGTCTAAGTTTGTAGCAGTGCTACTTTAGCCTGTGAAACTTGCAAGCATGTTACAATAGATTGCAAAGTGGTTTTGTCAATGTTGATTGTATTGTCCATGGAAGAGAGGATTAGAGTGTTTAGTAACTCTAACAGTTCCTCAACTCGAGCCATAGCTCAAACCTCACAAGGTTTCTTGCAACTCCACCTTTTAAAAATCATATTCAAAAATGCAAACAGCAAATGGAGGGTGTCGGATTCCACGAAAAATGCACTCATTTACAATGTAACTCAATTTTTTAAAAGTACAAGTACCTTACAAAAAGACTATTTCCAAGTATACCTTGATTTTGGAGTGGAATTGATCTTCAGGATGAATGTGCCATCAATAGATTGCAAAGTGGTTTTGTCAATGTTGATTGTATTGTCCATAGAAGAGAGGATTAGAGTGTTTAGTAACTCTAACAGTTCCTCAACTCGAGCCATAGCTCAAACCTCACAAGGTTTCTTGCAACTCCACCTTTTAAAAATCATATTCAAAAATGCAAACAGCAAATGGAGGGTGTTGGATTCCACGGAAAATGCACTCATTTACAATGTAACTCAATTTTTTAAAAGTACAAGTACCTTACAAAAAGACTATTTCCAAGTATACCTCGATTTTGGAGTGGAATTGATCTTCAGGATGAATGTGCCATCTCTGGTTCTCCACAGAATTGCTCGATCTTCTTTCCAAGCCAAGCACTGAAAAACTGAATATTTGTCGTGTGGACTTGGCTCTTCTAAAGTGTTAGTATGGATGGTGAAAAACTGCAAGTTAAACTTGTGAAGAAACGTCAGATCTTCTTTCCAGTAACTTGTTGGATTGCACACAACACCGCCTTCGTTTAAAGCACACATAGAAATCTTCAAGAATCGTATAGACTGATGGTAACCGAAAGTACATTCAACAAATCATAAAGTGGAAAGTCACAATTATTTTCATCCCAAAAGAATATGACATGGAAAGCGAACCAGCAAGACTCAACAAGTTAATTTTTTCTTATATGAATAATATATTAACATAAATCATCAACAATGCATTTGCAGCAAACAAAAAAAACCATAACGCCACATGGAAAGGCAATAATGAAAACTTTCTCAACACCCTTCAAGCTTCTGGTGTTAATACCACTGTTAATTGAATTTGGAATGAGATACTCCAGTATATGAGTTGTATGAAATACCACCAGAACGTTACGCTCAGGGTTTCACATTGTTGTCATAAAATGCTTCGAACTCCAAATAGCTTCCATATTTTTCCCATGCCTCTCTCTTGACACAACTTTGTGGTGGAAGATGTATGATATAAACCATTTTTCACCTTCAAGGTTCATTGTCTTTTAGGATCGTAACATGATAAAATGGTCTTAATATATAGAGAAGGCCACTCTATTTTATCACCAGATGCTTTGAATGTAACACAGAATGTGGAGAAGTTGTTGCTCTCTCTTTTTATCACCGAATGCCCTGAGATTTCTGCACGCAGGTTGCCACCCTCAAATTAAACAACAATAGGAATCGATGATAAATGAAATGTGATAGTACACCAACAAAACACACCATCGCCCTTGACATGACCTACACCTTCGCTGTGAAGAAACCAATACTAAGAAATATGCTGAGAATAATACCCATGAAGGTGTGACTACATGATGGAAACCAACAACGAAGCAACAGGAAACACTCAAAAATATTTACAGAAGAATGCTATAACGCTCATTTTCACAACAATATGGTATAACAATAAGAATGGTCGTTGGTCCTCGGCAGTTGGCGTAGGGTTTTGGAAGTTGGCATAGGCGTGGAGTGTAGTCGCAAAGAGTATGGGAGGTGCTCCTTATCTGAATGTGACCACGAATCCCAACGCCTCATGATGCTCTTCTCTCTTCTCTGTCATCGAAAAGGACTCCCACTGCATCTATAATCTCCTCAAAAATAAAGCCAAGCTAGGCGTTAATGTCTCCCAAGCCCTGAAGTTGTTTTCCAAGCCATGAAGCTATCTGCCGAGTGTGGCGAGAAAGTTAGTGTCACCCAATTTAGCACAACCACCTCGGGTGGTTCATCTGTTGGAAAAAGTCCAACAAAAAACTTCTCCCCACCTTGGCGAAGTGCGTGAGAGATTTTCGAGGGAGCCAAAGGAAGAAAAATCAATTTATTGATACCCGAGAAGGAAAATTCGTGACCTTTTGCACCCCAAGAAATAATAACAGCGACAATCGTATTCCAACTATTGACACAGTAGATTAGGTTTAGGTTTCTGAGCTAATCTGTGCATGGGAGGGAGAAAACAACCCCGACAGTAATGAGAGGCAGATTGGCAGACTAATAGGTCAGATACACTTCTGCATGAAAATGGGAGACAGGCATTTCACTCACAGAGAAGAATATACAGACAAACAGAGAAGAATATCCAAAGAAATACAAACCATCCAAAGGGGTGCAGACTGCAAGTAGGTAGAGGGAAGAGACGCTTTTGGATGAATCGGACTCATCTATGGATAACTACCATAGAAAATTCAGGCCTAAGGATTATAGGCACTCTGATACCACTCTTGGAAGCTCAAATAAGTTAAACATGAATTTCATTTTATTAATGATCTGAATACATGTATATATACATGATGATGTGACCTTTGAATTCATGGTCCAAAATATTTTGACTCCGGACAACCGTTACATGAACTTGAATCTTCGAATTTCTTGAAGTTTCTAATCCTAACAAATTATGTTTCCAACATGTTTAATAACTCCTTTCTCCAAAAAAATAAATAAATAAATAAATAAATAAAATATGTTATAATTGCTTCTTTACTTCACTTCCAATATAGAATGTAGATACAATCCTATATCATTAATGAAGACTCTTGCAATATTACCCTCTTAGGTGGTAGTCCTTTGGGTTCTTGAAATGATTCCTTATGGGCACTTATTAATTGTTCCATCCACCACTTCTATTTGTTGCCACATCCTTCCAAAGATGTTCATATCTCCATCTTTCCTATTTATTTTTTCTAGGAACAATTATACAAACTTGTTATTTGTGTTGATCAACCTTGTTGCTTAGTGTGCACTTATCAAAGAGAGTCTCAACTTGTCTTTATGTGCCTCGACTATAATATATTTTCCATCCTTGATCAACCAATATTGGTTTTCCCTCCTTTTAAACACTACATATTTGATATACATGTATGGGCTTCCCAAGATGACTCTACATACATCTAATGGAATCACATCCACCATTACTTCATCCATAAATTTTGAATTGACGACAATTCTAAATAGACATTATTTGTTGACACTAAATTCCATCTCTTGACTCACCCATCCCAATTATGGATATGGTTGAGGATGGTCTTTCACCTCCAATCTTAATTTATAGGCTAGCTAGGATGAAATCATATCCCATTGTGACCCTACATCAAATAAATAATCAACCTTGATCTTGTTCATTGAATTTGGATGTGAAAGATTCCTTTTATCTTTCTTTCCTCTTTTTGACCGAGACTACTCAAAGCCAACTTTTTTTTAACCAAAGTACAAGCAACCTTACCTTCTTATTTATAATTGTCATAGATCTTCTAGTCAATATCCTTGATCAGCACAACCTTCTTCTATCAAAACCATTTAGGACACATTTTTAGTTGCAATTTCCAACGTTTTTCTTCGAGTGACCATCAATACCACAAGTATTATAGTGAGGTTTAGGAGCACCTTCATAGGTTATTGTGTCTAGTTTCCTTCCTTTCCTTTTTTTCTTCCCGCCTTTCTTATACTATGTTTGGTTGATGATCTTTGGTCCAATCAATTGTCCCTTCTTTCTACCTCCTTCCACATATTATGCTTGTACACATGATTTAGCAATGATCCTGAGCTTGAAAAGAATCACTTGTCTCCAAATGTGAACAAATAACCCTTATAGGTACTTAATGAAGACATCAGAGTGATTGGGGGACATATCTAGCTGGATTTCTCTTTTTTGAAACAATGTTACACTCTTGGACACATTATCCTTGTCTTTGTTGTAAGAAATGTCATTGAATATTTTGTTATTCCTCATAACCAATGGGATAGAACTAATATTTAAGGAGATCCTTGGAAGTATCCAATTTGTCATTGATGGGGTTTGCTCAAGTTTACAAGTAGTTACATAGCTCTTATGTTGCTCCCCCACCGTGTTAAAGCATGACCTTCTAACTTCAACCAAGAAAAAGTCATTCTCTACTCTTCACCAATTTCATGAATGCTAAAGTCGACTTATAATCAATGCAACCATTAAATCAACTTAAAGTCATCAATCTCACCTGCACAATGATTAATGTCGATTTTTTCTTTGATTATGGAAGGCACCTAGATTTTGCTAGTGTTTCCATTGTCCAACTTAGGCTTTTATTCTCATTATGTTTCTTCTGTAGAACTGGAACTTAATTCATTAGTCAATTCATGCTTCTTTTTCTTAGACAACATGGTTATGGTTAAGATGACAATGTTATGGTTCATCTTAAACATG
>JZKD02S1675045.1:81681-111074 GCA_000966675.3 Picea glauca
ACATGCTTTTGAGGTTATATTTTATCCCTCTTACACATCCAACTTGCATTTTGTTTTCCAATAAACTCCCTTTATGTCAGTGAACTACCTCTCTTTGATAAACAAAACCTTGCATATGTGGTTGTCCTTGAAAGTTAATTCCATCGGCTTTGTTATCACTTGTTCTTTTCTACTGTGGTCATTTCTCAAGCATTCATTCCTTCACAAGTCAATCCATTTATTTTAGTTGATGGATCCAATTAGAATCGTTACTTGTACCTCCAAGCATTTAGTTGTGAAATTAATGATGTTAAATCAAAGTTTTTCTTCACCAATAGTGTGTTATCTATTCAAGTTAATATCCATAGACTACATAACTCGTAGAGAGCTTCCTTCCTTTTAAAATAATATTACCTTGATTAAATGAGGATTGGGGGAACTACAATGGGAAGAATCCATAGCCATAGTCAAAGTGTCTATAAGGATATTGGACCTCCCATAGTTTATCATTTGCAACTAGGCTTATAACTCCATTAAAGTTTATCCTATGTGCCCTTCCTTTTTTTATCTTCTGAGTGATCACTATCCTCCAAAACTAATTAAGAAAACAAAGAAAATGAAGAAATATGTCCTTTGGGGAAGACCACAATTGGATTTGAAGAAGGCTTTGGTGGCTTGGAAAACAAAATGTTCTCCTAAATCCGTTGGGGGGCTTGGCTTAAGAAGATATGAATTTTTTAACTAAACTCTATCTAATGTAATTTTGTGGCATTGACTTCATGATAAATCTATAATGTGAGCCCAAATTTGGAAGGATAAATATTGTTAGGATATTTAGACACTTAGGAGTTAGTTAAGATCTACTTGGTCTAATGTGTCATTAGGTAAAAGGGTGTTTCTTTAGTATGCATTACTATGCATTTGTAGTTAAGAAATTTGACGGTCACATTATGGTCCTGACATAGTTATCTGATGATCCATATTCTCCTCAATCTTAACGACTACATTGATCTGTGGCTTAACACCCAATTGGTCCATGATCTCTATTTAAAGAGCACGGAGGTTCATTTTCTGATGATCGATTATGAGAAACTCTCTATTAAAATCTATATAATATTTTTCTTTTGCATTAATAAACAACTCTAAGTGGTCGCATTGGTTGGGGTCATGGATGTTTTACCATAGGGTTTTACCACGTCAAAACATCAGTGTGTTGATTTTTTATTTGGTTCTGTGAGTGGTTACTGAAGGTGTTTGTCCTCTGTTGGAATACCTGTGTTTTGGAACATGGTATTAGAGAATGTTTGAAGACCCGCTCATGTTGTAGATCGAGATCGTGAAGACAAGTTTCCTCATCTCCATTTTTTTCCATTTTTGTTCATTTTTTAGCTAAGAGGATTTTTCCATTTCATCTGGAGTGCTCGTTTTAGTCGGGAATGATTTTTGTTTCACTCGAAAAGGTTTTTGTTTTCCCAAGATACAACCATTTCAACTAGATCTTGAGGTATAAAGCTTGAATACGCCCTTTTTAAATTTTTGCATAGTACTATTTCAGTTTTATATTGTTTGTTTCCAGGTTGATACTCTTTTAGATCTGTGTAAGCTCTTTGCCCCGTGCCCTATGCGATCTCGACAAATCAGAAACATATATGAAAAGGTGCATTTTCTTGGTAAGTTAACCGAGATCCAACCCTTGTTGTCATCGAGAAGCGAATTTTTTTTCTTGTGTGCTCTCCAAGGCTGCCAACAACAACAACAACAATCCTCCTACTAAACAATACAAAATGTTTTGTTAGCCCACTTGGTTAAAAGGTGTCTTATTAAGTAAGAGGTTTGAACTCAAGTCTCTATTTTTGTTACTTTTTTTGAAAAAGTTCATGCTCCATTGTAAAGTGTATTTCACTTCAAATATAAAAGTGAATCGCTATAAGTAGCTTTAATATTTTATTTTAGAGTTATTTATTTTGCATGCAGCTTTCTTTTATACAGTAACTTCATTGTAAAAGGGATCCCCACTTCTTTTTATAAAAGTGAGTCACTTCATAAAACAACTCATTTGTAAAAGTGAATTTATTTGGAGGGGTATCACCACCATGTGGTTCTTTGGTTATCATTTATGCATTTTTTTGAATGGACATAACTTTTCACATCCGAATTTCATTTTCAGTGTCATTTTTTTTTTTTTTAAATTGCCTAATTTTTTGAGATATTTCCATCCAGATCATCAGTTTCAGTTTTTAAATCCATATTATCTGCATAATTAATATGGCTTCTTCCAGTAATCTTTTATTTACCAACACCAACTACTTCCAATGGAAATCTCATATGGAGGATTTATTAAGAAGTAAAGGTTTGTACTGAATTACCTTGGGAAAAGAAAAATAACCCACTAATGTTGATAAGAAATTCAAATGGCCTAATAGGAGTGACGAAGCACGTGAATTGATCAGAATGTCCATCTCTCTTGATTTAAGGTTCCACCTTCAAGAAATTGATGGCCCCGATGAAGCTTGGGAAAAGATTAAATCTGTGTTTGGTAAACACAGTATTATTCGAGCACATCAGTTATAAAATCAAATACTTACTTTAAGTCCAAATGATTTTTATTTCATTAAAGACTATTTATCTAAGTTTAAAAAACTCGGAATTTTATGTGAAGAATGTGCAATAAAGCTGGAGGAAGAGCGTTGCATCTATATTATTCTTTCTAAGCTAGGTAGTGCATATTTTGTGTTTGTATATACCTTTTATGCCATGAGAGATTCTTTAGGGAAAGCTTATCAAAAACCCACTCTTGAGTCCTTTTGCGATGCTTTGATTAGAGAGCAAGATAATCTTATACAACTTGGAGTGATCAACATTGCAGGTACCTCCAACAAAGCCTTAGTCGCCCAACAGAAAGATAAACCCAAGAATCCCAAGAAGTAACATCCTCGCCACAACAACATGCAACGTAAGGGTCCCAAACCCACTCAGACATCTTCAGCTCCTAATGGTGACAAAGGAGAAAAATCTAAAAATAAGAAGATTGACATACATTGCAACTTTTGTGATAAATATGGTCATGATGAGTCCAAATGTTTCAAGAATATGGCAGCCTTAGAAGTGTTGATTTTTCAATAATCTAGGCTCAAGCATGAAGTTCATTCCATTTTTAGCATTTTACTTGAACCATAAACAATTTGTTGCAGCAGCCAAGATCACAAGAAGAAATACCATGCACAAGTACACAAGAAATATCTTAGTAAACCCTTCTCAACAAGGGAAGAAAACCCAGCCAATCATTTGCTATATTCTTCAAGAGAAAGACCTCTGACACCATAAAACTAGCACACAAAAGGGTGTTTACAAAACCCTAGAAGACTAGCACCCAAGAGAGGTGTGCACTTTTCCCAAGAACAAGTACTTGCTGAAATTTCCAAACTCACACTTGTGTTATGATTCCTCAATGGGGAATTTACCTTTATTTATATTAGACTAAGCCTATCAACATTAGTGTCTATTGGCACAACAAGGCTGTCCTCAATAACTCACAATATAATTAATAATTATCATATTAATTCTATTTTACATTAATTATCTTTCACTTTATGGTGGGGCCAACATGTACCCTTTACATCATAAATAGGGTTACAGGTAAGTCTGACTCTTGTACAATATAGCAAGGGATCTCATACACCCACTAGTTCTCAACCACTAGGGGTACATCCATATGTGCTCAGCCACAGGGATGTCCACATCTCTATCTCACTATGTCTCACAGGAGAACCACACTCACTAGTGCTCAGCCACTAAGATCACTTTCACCTGTGCTCAGCCACAAGCATGTCCAACTCACCAGATCTCTTTCTCATTGTGTCTCACAGGAGAATCACCTGGAGTATCACATCATCTCAACTCTCTACACAGAGGAGACCAATACATTGTTTCATCTTGTCTTAGAGAGAATGATACACCCAACTCATGGGCTTCCCCACACAGGGGCACATAGCATTCCATCTTCATCTCAGAGAGGAACCACACACCCATCTCATGGGCTTCCCTACATAGGGGCACACAACATTCCATCTCCATCTCAGAGAGGAACCACACACCCAACTCATGGGATTCACCACCTCACATAGGGGCACACATTCCATCTATGTCTCAGAGAGGAACCACACACCCATCTCATGGGCGCACCCAACTCATGGGATCTTTCTCGGGTCGACTCACTTAGTCTATGTCCTAGAGGATGTCTCACTCAATTGTAATCATCAACACTCCCTCTCATCTAGGGAGGCATTCTCCACCAGGCCAAGTCTCTCACGTAAGTACTCGAACTTCGCTTGGCAAGCAGTTTGGTGGATATGTCTGCAATCTGCTCATGGGTAGGAAGGTAATGCACGTGTACTATTTTCCTCTGCACCATGTCTCTGATATAGTTATATTTTATCTCGATGTGTTTGTATCTATCATGAAACACAGGGTTCTTAGTGAGATTCACACAGATTTGGTTATCACAATGAATAGTAGTAGGATCCATCTCATGATCGAATAAATCAGTTAGAAGTTTTTGAAGCCACATTGCTTCGCAAACTGCCACACTCAATGTTATGTACTCTGCCTCTTTGGTACTCAATGTCATAGAGCTATGTTTCCTGCTACACTAGGAAACCATGGCAGACCCTAAAGTAAAGCAACAACCGGAGGTTCTCTTCCTGTCCATTGCACTCCCTACCCAATCTGCATCGGTATATCCCTACAGGCTCAAGTCTACATTGGAGGCATATCTTAAGTCATATCCAATTGTGCCTCATAGGTATCTCAATACATGTTTTGTTGTTATCCAGTGAGTCTGTCTCAGTTGGATCATGAACTGGCTAAGAACATTCATTGCATAGCATATATCAGGTCTAGTGTTAACCAAATACATCAATGATCCAATCAATTGTTTGTACAAGTGTGGATCAATCTCTCCTGAATCATCATTACTCATTTTCTTCAAAGCCATCATCATTGGTGTAGGCATGGATTTGCATTTTGTCATACCGAACTTTTTCAATATCTCCACAGTATATTTTCCTTGACTACAGAAAATCTCATCTGTCCTCTGCCATACTTCTAGTCCCAAGAAGTAATGCATCAAGCCTAATTCCTTCATCTCAAATTTAGCTATCAAGGCTTGTTTGCATTCAACAATGAGTCTCTCTGAACTGGTGAGGAAAATGTTGTCCACATATAGGAACAAGATTAAGAAATTGTTTCCATCAATGTGATAATATAAGTTTGGGTCAGCAACACTCTTGTTGAAGCCCAAACTCATCAGGAATCCTGAAGCCCAAACTCATCAGGAATCCATCCATTTTCTGGTACCAAGCACAAGGTGCTTGCTTTAGTCCATATAGGGCTTTCTTCAACCTGCACACATGAGATATTTTGTTGTGTATAACGAATCCTTCTGGATGCTTGATATAAAATTCTTCCTTGGTTTCACCATTGAGAAAGGTTGTCTTTACATCCATCTGATGTAGCTTCCAACCCATGGAAGCAGCTAGTGCAATGATGGAACGGATAGAAGTGTATCGGTATACTGGAGTAAAAGTCTCATCATAGTCAACTCCCTCTACTTGCGAGAACCCTTTGGCTACAAATATTTCTTTGTATTTCTCGATGCTGCCATCAGCTACATGCTTGATTTTATAAATCCATTTGGAAGTCACTACAGACTTTCCCTCTGGTCTCAGAACAATATCCCATATATCATTTTTCAATATAGACTAATATTTTTCTGTCATGGCATCTTTCCATACATGTTTACCTAAAGCTTCTCCATGACAAGAAGGCTTGGATTCAATGATGTGGCTCAGGGCTGACAGGTAGCTTGAGAATCTCTTTGGTCTCTTTCTCTCTCTAGTTTTCCCTTGAGGGGTTGTATGTCCCTCTGCTTCCTGTAGATTTTTTCGGGCCTAAGCAGGCCTTTTATATCCTACTGTAATATCTTTGGGCATGTCAATTGGAGCAATTGGATGGACTGGAACAATTAGATTGATTGGAACAACTAGATCAACTGGGACAATTGGTTCAACTGGAATAATGTATTTCTGCCTCTGAACTGTTGAAGAGGAAGAAGGCATTGTCTCACTATCAATTTCCATCTAAGATTCTCTGGATCTTTGGAAGGCTATCTCTTCTTCAAAATTTACATCTCTTCTTATTTCAATATGTCTCTTACCAGGAATGTAGATCCGACATGCCTTCGAGGATTCACAGTATCCTACAAATGTGCCCTTTCTCCCTGAAGGGTCTATCTTGTATCTCTTCTCTTTGGGTACATGAAAATATATTGGGCACCCAAATATCCTGAAGTATCCAATCTCAGGCTTTGCTCCAGTGAAGGCTTATTCTGGGGTAATGTTCTTCAAGATCTGATGAGGACTCCTATTCTGAACATAAACTATTGTCATGCATGCTTCTTCCCATATAGTCATAGGTAGACTATGATCATGTATCATTGCTTTGGTTTCCTCGATGATAGTTTTGTTTTTCCTCTCAGCAACCCCATTTTTTTTAGGGTTGTAAGGAACTGTGAACTCCCTCTTGATCCCTACTTCAATACAGAAATTGTTAAAAACTTTGGAGGTGTATTCTCCTCCATTATCTGATCTTAGTACCTTGATCTTTCTTCCAGTCAGGTTCTCAACCTGAGCTTTGAATTCTTGAAATTTTGCAAGGACTCCATCCTTGTTCTTCGGAAAGTAAATCCAAGTTTTCTGAGGGTGATCATATATGAAGAGTACATAGTACAAGTACCCATTCAAAGATGCAACATTCATTGGCCCACACACATCTGAATGTATCATGTCCAAGATTTCCTTGGATCTATTGTCGTTGCTCAAGAAGGATCCTTTAACATTCTTTCCAAGAGCACAACCTTTGCAAACACCTTTATGTTGAATTTGTATCTCTAGAAGACTTGTTATCATCTTCCCTAGAGCTAGGAGAGCTCTATAATGAATGTGAGAAAATCTTCTATGACATAGTTCACTCAAGTTGATAGTGTCATGTAGAAGGGCCTGGACTAGTCTAATGGTTAATCTTTACGAGTTGTTTTCTCGAACACCAATTACCATGGAAAAATTTATATGTGAGTCTTTGTGCCATGCAAGAACTCTTCCTTCTGAAAAGGTAATCTTTTAGCTTATGTATTCCAAGGTAGAAATGAAGACGAGGTTCCTCTTCATTCCAGGTACATATAGTACTTCTCTTAGTTGAATCTTCATATATGAATCTAGTTGGAAGGTAGAAGTTCCAACCCCTCTCACATTATATCTGGCATCATCTCCAAGAACAACATGTAGATGTGTCTCTTTCTCAACAAAATTTGTTAGGTGATCTCTAAAACCGGTCATGTCCCTAGAGGCACCACTGTCAATTAACCAAGTATTATTATTGGTAGGGACCATACCTGAGAGTGTCGAGATGTTGATGTCTTCATCTCCTTGAATTATTGGCTTCCAGGAACTAACTTTACTTGAACCGCCAAGCTTGTCTTCCATCGTGATTTTGTTCATCATAATTTTAGATTCTTCACAAACCCTTGTCAACTGGGCTAAAAAAAATAACGGCTAGGCTAGGCTAGCACTTTTAGTTTTTGTTGGACTTGTGACTGCCAAAAATAAGCCTTTGAAAGATATGAGAACACTGGTGAGCTGAAGAGCTCCTTCAATGAGTTGCAGAAACCCTAATTCTGAAATTTCTACAGAAAATAGCGGAACCTTAGAAACCCTAGGGCCAGAAAGTCAAAATGCTCAGAAATGAAATATGAATCTTGTTGGAGGTGCGGTGAAGGAGGTCGTACACTCCTATGCTCTTTTTAGCCCCAACGTCCAAGTAACAAGTGTTGAAACTCCTCAGAATAGTAGGTCGTATGAAATTTCTGGAAACCCTAGGAGGGTCGTATAGTTTTGCAAAAGAGAGAGGATGAATGAAATTTGCTTGTGCAATGGGTTCTTCAAGACCTATTCTCTGATACCATGTTGATTTTTCAATAATCTAGGCTCAAGCATGAAGTTCATTCCATTTTTATCATTTTACTTGAACCATAAACAATTTGTTGCAGCAACCAAGATCACAAAAAGAAATACCATGCACAAGTACACAAGAAGTATCCTAGGAAACCCTTCTCAACAAGGGAAGAAAACCCAGCCAATCATTTGTTATATTCTTCAAGAGAAAGACCTCCCACACCGTAAACCTAGCACACAAAAGGGTGCTTACAAAACCCTAGAAGACTAGCGCCCAAGAGAGGTGCGCACTTTTCCAAAGAACAAGTACTTGCTGAAATTTCCAAACTCACACTTGTTTTATGATTCCTCAATTGGGAATTTACCTTTATTTATATTAAACTGAGCCTATCAACAATATTTTATATTGGCACAATAGGGCTGACCTCAATAACTCACAATATAATTAATAATTACCATATTAACTATCTTTTACATACTTTATGATGGAGTTGACCTGTACCCTTTAAATCACAAATAGGGTTACAAGTAAATCTGACTCTTGTACAATATAGCAAGGGATCTCATACACCCACTAGTGCTCAACCACTAGGGGCACATCCATCTGTGCTCAGCCACAGGGATGTCCAAATATCTATATCACTGTGTCTCACAGGGGAACCACACTCACTAGTGCTCGGCCACTAGGATCATGTTCACTTGTGCTCAGCCATAGGCACGTCCAACTCAACAGATCTCTTTCTCACTGCATCTCACAGGAGAATCATCTGGAGTATCACATCATCTCAACTCTCTACACAGAGAAGGCCAATACATGTTGGTGATCCTTTAGATCAACGTCGGACATGTTCTTAGTTCCAGTGAGCCTCTTCTATTTTGGCTCAAGTTTCAGAGACTCATGATCTAGAGACATTTGCAGAAGCTTCAGATCATCCAGATTGGGAAACAACAATGAATGAAGAGTATCGTTCTTTAATGACAAATGATACTTGGGATCTTGTACCTCTTCCAAAAGGAAGAAAATTGTCAAATGTAAATGGGTCTACATAACTAAGTATGCATAAGATGGAAGTGTTGAAAGACACAAGGCTTGGTTAGTTTCCAAATGATTTTCCCAAGTTGAAGGATTTGACTATAACGAAACATTTTCCTCTGTAGCCAAAATGAATTCCATCTACCTTGTTCTTTCCCTTGTTGCCTCACATAAATGGGAGGTCCATCAGATGGATGTTAAATCTGTCTTCTTGCATGGGTATTCGCAAGAATAAATCTACATGGAACAACCTCCTAGCTATGTCCATAATGACTCTAGCCTTGTTTGTCACATTTTCATAAAGTCTTTTACAAAAGCAAAGTTTTCCAAACTTCGATCTATATTAGGAGTTCGGGAAGTTGTCATTAAGGGGGGATATGCTCTAATGCCTCCTTCATTCTCCTACTGTGTCACTATTGCAAATCCTTCAATCATATCCCAAGTTGTTCTTAAGGGGGGATATTAGGATATTTAGACACTTATGAGTTAGTTAATATCTACTTGGTCTAATGTGTCATTAGGTAAAAGTGTTTTTCTTAGTGTGTTTCTTTAGTATGAATTAGTATGCATTTGTAGTTAGGAAATCCAATGGTCACGATATGTTCCCAACATAGAGTGATCCAATGGTTCATATTCTCCTCAATCTTAACGGCTACATTGATTCATGGCTTAACACCTGATTGGTCCATGATCTCTATTTAAAGAGCATGGAGGGTCATTTGTCGATGATTTATTGTGAGAAACTCTCTTGTAAAATCTCTCTGTAATATTTTTCTTTTGCATTAACAAACTGCTCCAAGTGATCGCGTTGGTTGGTTCTGTGGAGGTTTTCCCCTAGGGGTTTTACCACATCAAAACATCGGTGTGTTGATCTTTGATCTGGTTGTATGAGTGGTTAAATAAGGTGTTCGTCTTATGTTGGAATAATTGTGTTGTCGAACAAATACATGACCAACCTCAATGGGGATAGCTTTCCTATAAATGTGTTATATCCCAATGAATTTCATCTATGGAATAAAGTATGAAGTAGCATGAAGTGGACCATGAAACATAGTTTTTTTTTAAATTGGGTATGGATCAATAATCTTGTTTTCGGAAGAACCATGGAATCAATTTCTCCTCTAAGCACATGTATTGATTCCCAAGGTGATCCAATGTTGGAAGGTTTACTATTAAGGTGCATGGTTAATTAGTTTTGGCTAAAGGATACATAAATGGATCAATGTTCTGCCCAACACAAGCTTATAAAGTGCAAACACCCAACACACTAGCATATATATACTCCCATTAACTTGCATCATAATATTTGATTATAATTACAAAAACGACATGTTTTTGTCAAAGAGGGTCCAAGCATCTTGAGATGGGATAAGAACTAGGAAAGTACATAATATATCTAGCCTATAAAACTATGCTTGATCGCACATGTGTAGGAATAAAAGACAAAATTTGGAACGAGGTTTGGATTTTTGATCATTGGTTGAAGATTTCCAACTTCTTGTGGGAACTTGATTTCCAAAGAAACATTACCTAGGAAAATATATGCAAATGAGGGTTTTGAGGCTCATCCCAATGTGTATTGTGCTTGAAAGACTTGGAATTTATAAACCAATTAGTTATCTCTTGTAATTGTGCTCAACACCTATAGAAATAGGTTCAAACTGAAATGACCAATTTTCCATATTAGTAGGGCATCAAAATAATCTTATGGAAATGGCTTAAGGGTTCCTTCTCCTCATGGATTGGCATAATATTATTGGGTCTACTTCTTTGTTTTATGACTTGGAATATTTGGTTAGAAAAGAATTAAAGTATATTGAAAGTGAAACATAAACCGATTATGGCCATTCAATTGAAAATTGCTCAAGAATTTTTAGAAACATAATTTCAAAGAAGTTATCCCCGAAGGATATCAAATGAATAACAAAACATTCTTACAAATTAAATTATGGGGAATTCAATTAAGTTCCTTTTGTCAAAACCAAAATCTTGATTTCAACCATTCTAAGTGTCTTCATAATGGATGCCCACCTTATTACCCCTTTATGAACTTAACTTTTATGGTGCGTTAAAGGGGGATCTAGTGTGAGCCGTGATAAGAAAAACTCTCCTTAATGGGGGAAGTGAATTGATTATTTGTTATTCTTAGAACACTAGCATATCAAAAAATTAATCATGCTAAAATATGAACCCTTCAATATGGCCTCCAACTAGCTTACAATATGCAAGTTATTTATTTTCAAATTGAAGGAGAGTCTTAGATTATTATCAAGAAATTAGAACATATTATACAAGGGAGAGGTGACTCAAAGGTATTTGGCCATTGGGGACTATCCATGCCACTTTAAATGATTAATAATTCAATTCCAACCTTTTCACTTGTAGAATCCAATCATATTAGAAGGACAAAAAATAATGTTGCATATGCCTTAACCAATATTGATGTCGATGTGGATTGGGGTTCAAGGTGAACGTGGAGGTTTCATCTTCCAAATAAGTTCCTCGTCCAATTTAAATAAGTGAATTTTAACAATCAAGGGACACACTATGTTAACTAGGAACAATAACCTAGGTCGATGGTAATACATTCTACTTCTCTTAATGATGGTCCAACATAGAGCATTTGAACTCAGGGAAGTTGGACTGGTTGTAGAACTTGAGGGGTTTGGTGACATTCCATACTTTGAGGCATTATCCATTATGTTTAATCTTGCACTCCACATCAACATCATTCATGTAAATTTCATATTTACTTTTGTATCTATTATCAACTAGAGGTGCATTAACATGAATTGAGGATTGGATTTATGGTGCATTATACTAAATTGGCTTAACATGATTATAGGGAGAGTACATGGCACATCATCACAATATTTACATTAATGCAACCATTCACTCTCCAAATATCATCTAGAACAACTTACTCTTCGCAACATATGGACGACAAACTAGTTATGGTGTCTATTCTCTAGATGAGACAAACATGGTTCATTTAGAACTATAATTAATTAACTCATCACAGTTACAATATGTTTTCATTGCAAGTGTTTATTTGTTGATGCTCAAGCTTCATGCAAACACCTTCATTTGTGCCATGGAAGAATTTTATGCATGAATCAACATATGTGTTAACCTCATTATAGGAAGCGAGAGGATATTTGGCAAGTAGAATGATTGGATTTAATGGTATTTATGTTTTCCTCTCCTTATCGGTGGTACCATAGTCAATAATGAAGAATAAGAGGACAATGTCTCCTATTTATGCCCATTCACACACAAATGGGGGCTCAGACTAATGCTTCCAATCTCTATTATATGTTACTTTGACGACCCTATTAGATTGTCCCCTTTTCAATGTTGCCATCAACGATTCATTTTCTTTCACATGGAGTATGGTCACCTTTAGCATTTAATCATCTCTTCGTCGATCCTTGCATTTTGGTATGGTAAATTCTACTCCTTTTCCTTGTTACTAATATCCTCATTGTAAGGGATTATTATTATTATGTTTTCTAGTGTGTATTTTGTGTAAGTGAAAGGTTCTCTAGTATTTTGGCATTATATCACTAAACGACTTTTTGTTGCATTCTATCTTATCATATCTGTATGCTTTTGAGTTCTTCAATAAAAATACCTTTAGGGATATTTTCCACATTGGCACATTTAGTGCTTTTACCCCTTCTTACCTATATATCTCCCTTTATTTGCTTAATTCATTACTTGAAGTTGCTATCTCAATGAGTTATTTGCTTTGCTCATTCTCACTACACAACAACAATTAACCCTTGTATTGTCTTTGTCTCTTATATCCATTGTTATTCTCTATTTCCATAAAAAAGAAGGATAAAAATATCATTCTATTTATTAAGATGTATGTTGACATTGGTTAATGGCATGACATTTTAGAGAAGATTCCCAATTACCCCTCTAATATATGTTATAGTGAGGAGCAACATTTATATACCTCCATTTATGATTCACCTCACACATAGGTGTAAGATGAACCCAATTCACCCATGAAAAGCATATGAAACACATCCAAAAGCTACCCAAGTATCATGTTGAACGACATCTTAAAGACATTTGAGAGTTAGTATATGAAATTTATATTTATGTCGAAGGCATGTATATATGGATAGTTTTTGTCTGAAACCTATCGACCAATACCACTACCTCCTTTTCTCTCCTCCTATCCCTTGTCGTATGTTGCCTTCTTTGTTGTCCATTGGATTGATCTCCTGATACCACTTCGTTGTCGAGCAATCCCTTGTCACCTACAAGATTTTCCATATTCGATCTGATCATATTTTTCCCACTGCCTTATATCCAATCTGATCAGATTTTCCCCATTGCTTCTCTAATTTTCATTAAGAGTGAACAACAACCATGTTATTTCTGCAAGATAAATCCCATCTCTTTTTTTGTCTGAAGAGAAGCAAATTTTGTGGGTGCATGTTTCATGAATCTGGGACGTCTTCGACATCGGCAACACATTGGACTTGTTGGCCTTTTCCTTCTCAGGGTACATGCAGGCCATCACCAACACGATCCTTGATTGAAAGGAAACCCCCAAATCTCACGTTTTCACTATGAATTTGCCCGATAAGTCTGGTTTTTCTTTTTTTTAATTGCCCCGTATTTAAATTTTCAATCCATCAATTAAATAACCAATGGCAACGTTGAATGTACGTGTGCAGGGTTGAAGAAGGAACCCTCTGTATTTAGAATGTGTGTGGAACCTCCTATAAGCATTACATGGTTAATCTTCTCTTTACTCATCCCAACATCTTCCAAACACTCCTCAACCATTTGCATACACTTTCCGAACAATCCATCATTGAGTGCTTCAAACTTGGCCCTTGCAATATTTATGTGAAAATTTTTTATTGCCCACGCCTTGAAGAACCTTCAATCAAACAATTAAATGCACTCATATCTACCAATTAAACATGAATTTTTTGTGCATTTGAACATAACTATATGTACACATATTAATAAACAACTAGACTCTCAAATAAGGATTTTGTGTGCATTTGAGTGGGACATAAATTCTATATTATATACATATTAATAAACAAATATACAAATTGTACTCACTTAGACAACGTAGAAGATTCAATTTGAGCATTGCATAATCTGGTACTTTCCCTTATAAATTCGATTATTTCCTTATGCGCTCTTCCTTTTTAATTGAGGTATTTCTTGAATCCTTTTAATTAATTGAGCCAAATCACCCACATTGATCTCATAGATAGATTTCCATGGTGTATACATCAAAATTCTTGCAATAACATAACCTACACAGTCTAAACACCATAAAATACATAAAATTTACATTTAGTATTAATAATTATATTTATTGCAGATTATGGAAATACCTTCACATTGATTGCTTCCTACCAAACATGGAAATCGATGGCGGGGCAGCCCATCCCGAGAAAGTGTGGCTCAAAGTGATTTTAATGGGTCCGATTGATTTTGATTTAAGGTGATTTATGTTTTGGCTTTATGTAGAACAAGAATAATGTAGAACAAGAATATGACTAGCACAGCTGTTAACTTGCGGTTGAGAACACTGAAAGATATCCACGTTCGAAAATGAAACACTCCATGCTCATGTAATAGGTGGGTCAGCCAGCCATCGAATATGAAACGTGTGGACAGCTGAGATGCACGGATAGCTAAGGAGGAAGTTGAAGTAGTGCCCATTAATAATCCAAACGTGGCAATTATATGGTGCTACAGTAATTTTTTAATATGATTAGGTAAATGTTAAAAAGTAAACAGGTTAAGGATGCATTCAAAAATACAAAGAAGTTATGAAGAGTAAATCACATTCATTGATTTGGGAGGACGACGAAGAATATGCCAGCATCTTCAATTGTTAGCCATCAAATTAGAATTTTAGATTAAAAAGTCATTAATCGTGCCCATTACCAATAGATATACGCCTTTTAGCTTAATAACAGATGTAGATGGAGATAAATGGATAGTGTAAATATTGATAGATGGACTATCTATATGACTACTTATATCAATCCTTAATTATAATCATTACCTTGAGGGTTAAGTACTTAATTCACAGTGAATTACTAATATGTAATAGTAAATGATATTGAATTATTTATAATGCATTACTAATATATAATATATATAATAGTAAATGATATTGAATTATTTATAGTGCAGGAGAGTATAACATTATAAATGAATTAATGTTAATAAAATTAATGATTTTAAAAACAAATGGTAAATCATGTGCACTCCACGATCATCATACTTTGTTTGTTCTACCCAAGTCACATGTTATTCATCAAACATATACATTACATCTGTTATTAATTGTTTCATGTACCATGATTCATATTCCTAATTATTTGTTTGTTCTACCCAAGTCACATGTTATTCATCAAACATATACATTACATCTGTTATTAATTGTTTCATGTACCATGATTCCTATTCCTAATTATCAATGATGTGATATAAGATTACAGAACAATAATTATGATTCCGTCACAACCTTGGAATACCTATTGGGCATGTCCTGAATCAAACAACTAGATGGAAACCTCCTGCATTCCATAAATCATGCAGGAGAATTATCTCGAAGGCTATCAAAAAATACATCCACCACTTCCCATACTCCCTTAACAAACACATCCACCACTTCCCATACACCCTCAACGTATATTCAAAGGTTCTATTATTTAAGTTGAATCCACCATTGCCCATACACCCTTAGTGTATATTCAAAGGTTCTATTATTTAGGCTACGATGCTTGGAATTTGCAATTTTGTAAAGAAAATCAATTATTTTTGTTGCCCCTTCCTTATTGATTGGGGCATGGTTTCACTCAAACAATGATCTATTGTTTAACAAAGATTAAAAGTTAAAATTGATCCATGCATAATAGTTTTGGCCTAAGTGTACAACAAAATCTATATAGACCTACCCTAACATCAAAGTAATGGCCATAAGTTTTTGATATAGTGATAGATGTCAACCATTGAGTTCAACTTGATTTACTAAGTTCAGGGCCTTAGATCCTATCTAGATGTTTTGAATTTGAATGTTCTGCATCGCTTAGAATTATGCTTAATTAATCTAATTTAGGTCCATTACCATATAACCATTATGCTCCACCAAGACTCTTTATAAACAAAATGGCTATAAATATAACAAACAACTATGATAATAAAAATGCATACCAATGTATCTAAATCAATTCATACTAACACATACTCCAAGAAGTCAGAATTTACATGGACCAGTGAGTAGAGAAACAAGATTGAAGTCTCATATGTCAGGAAACTTTAACACAAGAAGACACGAAAGATCATCAATACATGTCTTGAGCAACACCAAAGATTATGCTTCTACAACCCATAAAGTAATCAAATGCATAAGAAAACACAATTGATTATGATTCAAAGTCATATTCTCATTAGAAAACAAAAGATGAATGTTTTTAAAAGAGTGTAGACTCAAAATTTGAGATGTATTTGATCACGAAAAATTGATATCATATTTAACATTTTAATGGTTTTTCTTAAATAACATCTTAATATTTCATGTTTTTAATGAAAAATACAACAAAACAAAATCTTCATCATTAAATGATTCTGGTGCGACTGATATACCTTCAGAGTACCATTGGCATAGAGGCTTTTCACTTCAGCACTAGGAGGAAAGGGGCATGGGAAACAAGAGCAAAGAAAAAAAAATTATGCATGAAAATGTATCACATGGACAGAACATCCAAACTTTGTTAGGTATAATGTGCTTATATCACTGACAATAACTTCTATCACAATGCACAACAATCCATGTGCCATTTCTGCCAAGGAACATCCTATTATAATATAGACATTTTGGCGTTGTAGTGCTAGACCTTATAGCCCAAAGATGTCTTATGGAATCCACCTATAACTCCCACTAATAGTGTTCAATAGTGTCATTGGCTGCTATTGGTCATATAAGGACATGAATATAATTTGTTTTTTTAATCCTTGCAATCCTTGCATTGGAAAAAACCGATCCATTAACAATGTCTAAATTAATATTCAAGAAGAGGAAAAAAATATCTTCCTCAATTCCTATTGCTGCTTGGCATCTAAAAGAGTGATAACATACTTAAGAAAGACCATTCATTTCAAAAGAATCCTAGCCTGCTAAGAATAAAAGTGATGGCAACTAATACTCAATGCATCATCGAAAGACCACTCATTTCAAAAGAAGCCTGGCATGTTAACGAATGATGGCAGTAGATACTCAATGCATCCATCAAAAGAGCACTAATTTTAAATGAATCCCAACCTAGCTTGCTAACAAATGATGGCAATTGATACTCAATGGATCCATCAAAAGACTATTCATTTCAAAAGAATCCCAACCTACTAATAAATTATGGTAATTGATCATGCAGAGTGTTGCAGGGCTAGGGCTTGGAAATAACTAGTTGGGGTCCCCAATCATTGACTCTAGAAAATATCAACAAATGGTGAACATTAAAAAAAAATCATAAATTTCATTTTTTTTCAATTAAACTAAAATATAGTGTTAAACAACACCAGATAATCACATTGCCATGCAAAATTGAAAATATACATATATAAGATGTCCAATTGTACATTGTACATCATACATTACTTGTTGGTCATTGTCAAGTCACAAGTGAAGAGTCCAAACAAAATTGCATCAAATATAAATGTATATACTATCCACTATGATACTATTAATGTGCCCACTACCCCATTTAAGGGCATAAGCATTGGGTCACCTCAACTATATATAGAGGGTGGAAGGAAGAATCCAAAGAGTGTTTGATATGCATCTCCTCATTACAACAACTCAAAAATACCCATTTGCAACTTAAAATATCAACACTATCAAAATGGTAATAACCATGGAATACAAATTGAAAATCAAAGTACATAACACATGCATAACTTATAGTTTGAGCAATCCATCAAGAGTTACGACTAGAGTATGTTGTGAGTCCAATCCCTTATTTTGTGTTTCTTCTTACTCCCTATTTTTTGTTGTTGTTGATGTTTTGGTAGTTGCAGGAGGTATTTCCTTCTGTACAACTTTTCTTAGAGAAGAAGAAGATTCCAAGAAGTCAAAGGAACATCATTGAACTCTTGAAGAACACCACAAAAAAGAATAAAGTGAAATAGAAGACTACAGAAGAGAAGTCGGCCCATAGGAAATAATAATAAAGTGGAAATATAATTTCCAGGAAGAGAAGTTGGCCCACATAAATAATAAAGTAAATTTGAAGACCCGGAATAAGAAGTCGGCCCCAGAAATGTGCCCAGATTAGTATAAATGCAAGTTTGGGCCAGTTCATTTGCACGACCACACAATTCTCCTTATGTAGTGCGCACTAGGCAGTTGCAGTTGCAGCTGCAACTGCAGTTTCGTTATTTCTGGTTTATGGTTCTCTTGGAGAGTGCATCCCAATTGGGGAAGGATATTCTTGGTGGTTCTTAGGTGATCTCTCTTGTGTTGTACCTCTGGAAGAGTTTTGATAAGGTTGTGTGGTGCTTCCCAGTTGCTTCATGCCAGTTACAATAGTGTGGTGCTACCTAGTTGCTTTGTGCCAGTTATAGTAGCAGTTGCAGTGGCAATTACTAGTTATGTCAGTTTTGTGGTGACTCAGTTGTCTACCCTCGCTAGGGTTTGACAAGAAGAAGAGATAAGTATTTGGTTCTTCATTGTTGGTTTTCTCTTGTGATTAGATCTTTTTCATGGTTGTATTGGAATATTCTCTCTAAGAAAAGTTGGCTAGGTTTTTCCCCAATTTTGGGGTTTTTCCAAGATAAATCTTTGTGTCCTCTTGTTCTTGTTTATCTATTTCTTATATGATTCGGTATATGATTATTGAATGTTAAAAGAAGATAAAAATGATATGGTAAATCTAATGTTAACAAAACTAATGAAAATATAACATGGTATTAGAGCAGGTTTCCTTCATAACAGTCTAATCGCTGAAAGGAAGATCAAGAGATTTGCCACATTGTTGAGATTTGTCGTTGCACATGCAATTTTCCATTGCACAGCTTTCTTATCAATCTTGTTGAGCACTTGTTATAAATTCAATTGGGACAAACTCCACCACTGATTAACTCGCCCTACTCTAACGCACCTATTGCACTTCTCATATTGACTTTCCGTCAAAATTGATTTTTTTAGGGTTTTAGGCTTGTTGACATTTTCTTGGACATTGAACCTTCTGATTCAGATTTCTAACTTTTTCTTATTGATGTAATGTCTCAGATTATAAGACAAAGTTGGATGGTGTACTCGTATATAAGATGAGAGTGTTTGCAAGAGACATACACTTGGCAAAATGACATTTATCCAAGCAATGACAGTAGATCCAAATGGATCTTAGATCTAGTGCACTCAGAGGAAGCCCAAGAGTTGGAGGCAACAATGATGATGTCTCCTACAATATAGAACAATTCAAATGGGAAAGCGACAACTAGACTCTAGGTTTGCATATCATGTTTGATATTTTATACTGTTGCGGCCAAGTAAGCGTTGTAACTAGAATACCAGTCTTTAGAGTTCTATTACTGTTATTGCTATCAAATGTTTAGTAACACTTGAATATTGTTGGTATGATGATCATTAAGTAAAATTTCATTGTCCAGTATTAACGATGCACTTGTTTACAAGATAAATTGATCTCCTCTAGGAGATGTTCTTGGTTGTTGACCTTGTTCCATGCAGGTTATCTTGTAAATTCTATGGAGGTTACCATGGAGTTGTTGTTGTTCTTGTTTGTTGCTCCGGGAAGATTACCATGGAGGAATGATTGGTCACAACACTGGAAGAGTGTTGCTCTTATTTCTTATTATTGTATTTTTTGTTTTGGCTCTTGTTCCAGGCAGGTCACAAGTGATAGCTCTTAGAAGGAGCTACTATGATGATTGTTCTTGTTCTTGTTTTTTATTATTGTTCTTATTATAAGAGTATTATTCTTGTGTGTTATTTTCCCTTGTTGTTTCTCTTGTTCCGGGAAGGTCATGAGTGATAGCTCTAATAAGGAGCTATAATGACAGTTGTAGGAGGCAACATATTAGATGGTCTCTAGCTGAGACATGGAGTAGATTGTCCTAACATAGATTTGTGTACATGATTGTGCACATCCATGTAATGAAGGAGAAAAGGATGAAGTCAAAACCTTTTGGCAAGAAGGGTACGTTTGCGAGATATAGAGTATATCATATAGAGATTGATTGTAAGGAGTAGAAGGCTCTAAGGATGACCATACAAATCCATCTAGTTCAGTTGATCACTCTTTAGATCATCGGGAAGATTTTGTGGAGCCAAAAGGGCCTACCCATAATCGTTGCAGTGATTAGGAAGAGACCAACATGGTCTCATGATACTTTGCAGGATGCAAAGGGGATACAGATATATGACATTGATGAGCCATATCATTAGGAGGAGCAAATAGCTCCACCAGTGGTGAGGCAAGTGGCCCCACCAAGTACCAGATCAGAAGCAGCTAGAGTTAAGAGGGAGTCAACCCTCGAGATCCAGTAGGGAGGAGAAACCTCCCTAGGATAGTTCATAGGAGATAAGACTTCAAAGGAGGTCAGTGCATGCAGAGGGAGAAGATGGCTCCAAAGACTATATAGACTCAAAGGGAGTCAAACTTTTGAGGGAGCATGCAAACTCAGAGTGAGCCTCATCTTAGAGAGAGTCAGTGGCTTAAAGACTTTCATTCAGAAAGTATTCCTCCTCAGATTCAGATGGGAGAGAGAGACATCCTCTAAGATTAACAAACAGGTGCCATGAGTTAAGGATGCTAGATCAAAGCTTCATAGGCTTCGAGGAGATATGAGACCTCCTGTGAAGATTCCCGTGTTTCAGTGTTGGAGGAGGAAGCTAGTCAGAAGGACTGGGATATGGATTTTGCCTTGGTTCCAAGACCAGAAGGGAAGTCATTGGTGACTTCCAAGTTGATATACAAGATCAAGAATGCTACATATGGCAACATAGAGATGTACAAAGCTTGATTTGAGATGTAAGAAGGAGAATATTATGACGAGACACTTGCTCTAGTAGCCAGAAGAAGTGTACATACAGTAGCCACAAGATACATGAGAAGGAGTCTCATGTCTGCAGATTGAAGAAGGATTTGTATGGGCTTAAGCAGGCACCCAGGGAAGGATATGCCAGACAATTATTTTGATGAGCTTGGGGATGGTTGCCCCTTGATATTGGATGACCCATTTATTACAGGGGATGAGAAGCTCACAGATGGGTGCAAGAGGGAACTCACTTCAGAGTTCGAAATGAAGGATATGGATTTGATGGGATTAGAGGTGTGACAGAGATGAGATTTTCCTTAGCCAAAGAAAATATAGTGTTGAGATCCTGCAGAGATTCGGGATGATGGACTGCAAGTCCATGGCCACACCTATGACGACAAACCTGAAGCTCTTGAGTGATCCATCTTTAGATTTGGTGGATCCCACGATGTATAGACAGTTGATCGGATCCTTCATGTACCTGGTTAACACCAGAAGTCCGCACCCGACTTCTAAAGGGAAGATTTAGGCCACCTCAACTTTGGAATGGTTAGTTTTTTATTATTTGATTTTGTTGGTCAGTTAGAGGGTTGGTTTTACTAAGACAAGAGCATGGTTGGGTTGGAAAAATGATAAGGATGAGGGTCCTCCTTGGTTGGTGGCACACTAATGACAAACAAGTGAGATAATAGAGGTAAAAACAAAGGGAAACAACAAACCACTCAATGAATAATCTGTTGCAAGAAGTTTAATGCTTAAAATATCATTTCAAGACATTAAACGTGTATCAAAAATATAATTAGTCCCACAGGTTGCAATAAAAAAAAATCTCCACCACAACATTTTTTGTTTCACAGGTTGCATCTTAGTAAAGATAAGTTATACAATAGCTGAAGGAAATGAAATGCACTTCGCACAAATAAAAAAATGCATTCAAGATAAGATAAAAAAACACATGAAGATTTGGACAAAAACATTGTCATCAAAAGTATATTCACCAGCTAGAGAGCTTTAATCCATGCATAGAATAGGTTCAACCAGCTAATGTATTCATATTCTTCTCCCAAAAACCGAACCCTCTAAACATACAAAATCTGCATATTTATCAAAGTTGCAGAGGCTCTCGTCGAGTGTGGAATTGAGGCTTAGCTCTACAAAATTAGCTATAAAACAACTTATTAACTTAACTAAAACACTGTTGGAGTATATTAATGTATACTTCGAGCTTGACTTAATAAAAAAGGAGTGGTTCTTATCACACACAAAAGACCACTTATTATGCTTGAATCTAAAAGATTTTTGCAATTGAACAACTAAAAACTACTACTAGCAATGAAACTAGACTGATGCACATGCTGGAGTTAACCGAGATTTGACAGAAAATTACTAGGAGTGACATAACTTAGTTCTGTATTAATCATTGGCATGCATGCACGCTATTGGAGGCCACTGAGAGATAACTAGATGTGTTGGCAGTGTTTTTTCTTCAACTTATCTTCTAGGGGAAAGAAGCAAGTCATTTGACATTTTTCAAGAGTCTATGATATTCCTTTTGCAATCCAGATTATAGCTTCTCAAGTTCCTGGTTGTGGAGTTGCAGGGTCCAGATTCCGAATATTTTGTTATGCACTTGTTGGCTATCACCGAGTTGTTGTTGAACGAGCCATATGATGCCTTTGACTAGCTCGGTGTTCCCTGGTTTGACGCCATTTTCAAAACTTCAATAAATGCAATTAACGAAGGTAATTCACTTCGAAAATTCGACGTTCGGGAGCTTTGGGGTGCAGAGTATCCATATCTTCCAGAGGCCCAAACTCGTGGAGTCATTAACCGAAACCTTTTCTAATTAACCCGGGATTAATTTATCCTTAAAAATTTCAGGTGTTCGGGACCTCAAATCTTCGGTGTTCAGGAGATTTCGAATGCAGAGCTTGATAATCTCCCAAAGTGACAACTTTTTGGATCTGATGTGGCAAAGTGAGGGCATTTCGCTAACATGTCATAGAAATAAGGGTGACACGTGTCACCCAAAATAATATAGATGGTGTGCCCAAAGGTGCTTGAAATGGGTGCCACATGTCATAACAGATGAGTGTCATGCGTCTCAACAAATGAATGCCATGCATCTCAATATTTTTGGCGTTTGGATCTCTGGGGAGCTGTGTTTTCTTTGGATGAAAAATTCCTGGACTGGTAATCTCGCGAAGTCATTAATTCATGCTTATCTTAAACTAATTAACCCAAGATTAAGATATTTTTACCATTAAATATTTTAGGAGTTTGGGACTCTGAATCTTCGGGGTTCGGGAGTTTCTGAATGTAAAGTCTGGATACCTCCTGGAGGCTCGGACTCACGGAGTGACATGGTACTTTGGGGCTCCAGAGAACTGTGTTTGATCTGAACTGAAATCTCCCGGAGTGGCGATCTCTCAGATCTAACGTGTCCACATGATGTCACTATCAGTGACGTGTCCACTTGAAAGAGAGTGACACGTGTCACCCAAAAATGAGTAGATGACGTACCCAAAGGGCCTGAAATGAGTGCCACGTGTCGGTGATAGATCAATTCCACGTGTCTCTACAAATGAGTGCCATGTGTCTCCGTCTCTTCAGGGTTCTGGTGATCTGTGCTTGTTCTGAACTAAAACCTCCTGGATGACCGAACTCATGAAGTGACGTGGCAGTGAGGACCCACTTCAAAAATTCAGGGCTCCGACACTTCGGGGCTTCTCGAACACAGAGTATGAATATCTCCCAGATAACTGACCTCCTGGAGTGACGTGATAGTTCGAGGCTCCGATACTTCGGGGATTCGCACTTGTTCTGATCTAAAACCTCCCGGATGGCTGATATTTTGGATTTGACGTGGCAATTTGGGGCTCTAGTGCTTTGAGGCTCCGACATTTCGGGGTTTTGTGAGACTTAAACAAAGATGAGCTGGGACGCCTGAATGTAGAAGTCACGAAGTGAAACTTTGTATTACTCTATGGTTAAACCTCACACGATTCTAGAACTCTGAATGCACGAGATTTGTTGGTTTTATTTGTCTGTTGGATCTCCATCGTTGAACATTTAACTTGTTTGTTTTCTCTGACTCTAAGCCCAAAATCTATTGTTCTGAATTATTTCATTTTTCTTTTGGATATTTCATATGCAAACAAAGGACTTGGTCAACCTGTTGCATGCTCAATTAGTGATAAACATGATGACAAGTATTTTCAAACTCAAACCAGAACATCTAATCACCTTTCAAGAAAGAAAAAGATGGTGCAAAATAAGTAAAGACGGGTAGGGGCCATTGAAGTTGAGTGATTAAATCATGGAGAATAAGCTTAGCAAACACAAAAACAAAAATCAGACTTGATGGATGTATAGGTTAAAGGAGGAAAGGGCAGGGATGCAGACCTAGGTTATAACATTGGCTCCAACTGAGGATAACACTTCCATGTGATGTGCGAAGAACAATAGATCAGGTGCCTTACCTCTCAAAACCTCGCTCCCACTTGTTGTAACTTACCTTTGTTTTTGTCTGTCATCCATATATATATGTCTCTACTGACCTATGCACTATCTTCATCCTCTGATTCATTTTCATCTACATTGATAACCAAATCCTTTAAAACAGGGTTCAACCTGATCTTTGCATTTGACTTCACTGTCACATGAGATTGGTACAAGGGTTTCTCGTTATGGCTTGTACAACATGTTTTTCTCCCTCCTTCTCTGATGACTTTTCCATATTCTTCAAACCTCCCGGTTTGTTGGAACCAACCGAGTCTTTCATTAGTGCAAGCATGGTCCTTGTGACTTTTCCTTTTATGATTTGGCTTGACGTCAAGTTTTGTTGTCACATGCAACTCTCGGATTGGACCCTAGACATGATATTAGCACGTGATTGCAAAGGTTGTCGAGGATGGTTTGGATCCATACTGCTCTGACTTCCAGAATCAACCATCAATTGTCATTTACTTCACAAACTATACCATGGTTTCAATTGTGGAACCTCTCTAGAAGATTAACTTTTGGGCACTTTTTATTTTCGCAATGAAGTGTAAGTCATCGATCAGTTTTCAATCTGTGATCTAGGTAACCCTAGTACTTTAGCGCCCCTGCTAAAGTTTTATCTGTCTACCAATTTTAAAATTCTTCTAACCATATTTAGATATGGCGCCAATTTTTCATGTCCTCGAAAAGAAGATCAAACCAACAACACTAACACACCCCGGTGCCTTTGTTGGGCTATGGAGTCTTTATTCACACACAAACTAACTAATATATAGCTACACCCCAGTGCCTTTGTTGGGAAATGGAGTCTTATTGTTGATCTATTGTATAAACAAACTGAAAAAGAAATTCTTGAATGATGAGCTTATTCAACACACCCTACTCTAACCAACTGAAATTGAATACTGAAGTATAAACAAATTTCCAAAATAACCAATCCAGCAATGAGGTTCTTGGCATGTCTTCATGTACGCCACTAAAAAAATGAAAATACAACAACATACACAACAAAAATTATAATGGTAGTTCATACTTACTGCCACACATTGTGTGCATCATACCGACAACTACAATATTAGAGACCCCTATTGAAACTGAATCCATCCAATCATATATGGGATCATCAAAAACATGAGGAGACTTCGGATGATCTAGAAGACTGAGTCGTTGTTGTTTGAAATCTACTATATGAACAAGACTGGGCTGCTCCTGTCCTCGTTGAAACAACTCATGAAAGTCATGTGATTCACAACCATTATGGGCGACAAAACACTCTTGATACTGCTCATCTTGTTGTTTGAAATGAAAGAGTTTTTCTTCTACATGGCTGGTTTTTTCTTGTTCTTGCTCTAGAATGTCATTTCCAAACTTATAGATTTATTTTTGCTCAACGAATTCTGGGAAATGCAGATCCACATCTACTATAAAAGAAGATTTGAAATGTTGATTTGGTAGCTTCTCTTTATAACCAGTAAATGGAGTTTGTTCAAATTCAAATATATCATAAACAGGTGATAAATATTCATGAAAAATTCGAGCAACAAATTGATCATAGTCATGACTATCGTTAGTTGCATCATGAACACAAAGCTAAAAAACCTTTTGCTAGAAATCCAAACTAAATAAGGATTTAACATCAACATTTATTTCATTCTCATCATCATTTTCAGTTTTAAAAGAATGTTGAAGTCGTCCTATTGTATAACAGAATTGGAAGAAGATACAATTGATAATGAATCTTCTTCCTCTTCCTCAACATTATTGTCCCCTTCATCTATACTGCTAGAAGAACTAATAATTGAATGTTGAATATAAGATCCAAATTCTTCACAACTATTTTCAAAAACTAAATCGACTGGAAAAAAAACCTTTTACAATGGTCACTAAATGCTACATGAAATTGTTCTAGGGAAGATATGCTAGCATGAGGCAAGGATTGGTACCATTCAAGACCATCTCCCTCTAATGAGTACATGAACATATTCATCAATACATCCTCATAATGTATACCCAACTGATGCATGACCTCATGGAATTCAAGCAAACGATCTGCATGGTTATCATCTTAATCTTCTCTAAATGTGGGCAAGTAATCACCCCACTCATCTATAGTAGGAACAATATTTGGAAAACCATGAACAACAGAGAAATTAAAAGGAGAAAACCTCTGAGCTAATATGGATTCCATCTGAAAATACGACTTCTTAAAACTGTGGAGTCACCATTGTATTCTTTAACCATAGAATCACTAGGCGAATGATATATAGTCTGAATGTGTCTGGTTTTTGTTCACCATCAAAGATCAAATATAATCGTTTTCGTTCTCGTAGGGAAATATATTTTGTTACTCCATTCCCCGACAATGACGCCAGAAGATGTTGGTCCTAAATTTTGCACCTGACTGCTAAAGGGTAGAGCTAGGCCACCTTAAGTTTAGAATGATTGGTTTTCTGATTTTTGTTGGTCGGTTAGAGGGTTGGTTTTTCCAAGACAAGAGCATGGCGGGGTTGGGAAAATGATATGGATGAGGGTCCTCCTTGTATGGTGGCACACAAATGACAGACAAGTGAAATAATAAAGGTAAAAACAAAGGGAAACAACAAACCACTCAATGAATAATATGTTGCAAGAAGTTTAATACTTAAAATATCATTTCAAGACATTAAACATGTATCAAAAACACAATTACTCCCATAAGTTGAAATAAAAACAAATCTTCACCACGGCATTTGATGTTTCACAGGTTGCATGTTAGTAAAGACAAGTTATACAATAGCTGAAGGAAATGAAATGCACTTCGCACAAATAAAAAACTGCATTCAAGATAAGATAAAAAAAAAACATGAATATTTGGACAAAAACACTGTCATCAAAAGTATATTCACCAGGTAGAGAGATTTAATCCATGCATATAACAAGTTCAACCAGTTCATGTATTGATATTCTTCTCCCAAAAACCGAACCCTCAAAACATACAAAAACTACATATTTATCAAAGTTGCAAAGGCTCTCATCAAGTGTGGAACTGAGGCTTAGCTCTACAACATCAGTTGTAAAACAACTTATTAACCTAACTAAAACATTGTTGGAGTATATTAACGTATACTTTGAGATTGACTTAATAAAAAAGGAGTGGTTCTTATCACACATAAAAGACCACTTATTATGCCTGAATCTAAAATAGTTTTCAATTGAACAACTAAAAACTACTACTAGCAATGAAACTAGACTGATGCACATGTTGCAGTTAACCAAGATTTGACAGAAAATGACTAGGAGTGACAGAACTGAGTTCTGTATTGAGAACTGGCATGCATGCACATTGTTGGAGGCCACTAAGAGATAAATGGATGTGTTGGCAACGTTTTTTCTTCAACTTATCTCCTGGGGGAAAGAAGCAAGTCATCTGGTGTTTTTCTAGAGTCTTTGATATTGCTTCTACAGTCCATATTATAGCTTCTCAAGTTTTGGGTTGTGGAGTTGCATAGTCTGGATTCCGGAGCTTTTGTTCTGTACCTGTTGGATATCACTGAGCTGCTATCGAACGAGCCATATGATGCCTTTGACTGGCTAAACGTTCCCTGGTTTGGCGTCGTTTTCAAAACTTCAAAATATGCAATTAATGAAGACGTCACTTCGAAAATTCGGCGTTTAGAAGCTTTGGGGTGCAGAGTATTCATATCTCTCAGAAGCTCGAACTCGTGGAGTCATTAACAAACACCTTTTCTAATTAACTCATAATTAATTTATCCTTAAACATTTCAGGTCTTTAGGACCCCGACTCTTTGGCATTCGAGAGCTTGAGAATGCAGAGCTTGAGAATCTCTCAGAGTGACAACCTTTTGGATCTGACGTGGCAACGTGAGGGCACTTTGTTGACGTGTCACAAAAAGAAGGGTGACATTTGTCACCCGAAATAGTATAGATGACAAGCCCAAAGGTGCTTGAAACAGGTGCCACATGTCATAACAGATGAGTGCCACACATCTCAATAGATGAATGCCACGCGTCCCAAGATTTTCAGCGTTCAAAGCTCTGGGGAATTGTGTTTGCTCTGGATGAAAATTTCCTGGACTGATAATCTCCCAGAGTCATTAATTCATGCTTATATTAATCTAATTAACCTGATATTAAGATATTTTTACCATTAAATATTTTGGGAGTTCAGGACTCCAACTCTTTGAGGTTCATAAGTCTCTGAATGCAAAGTCTGGATACCTCCCGGAGGCCCAGACTCACGGAGTGACGTGGTACTTCGGGGCTCTGGAGCACTGTGTTTGATTTGAACTGAAATCTCCCAGATCTGATGTGTCCACATGATGTCACTATCGCTGACGTGTCCACATGAAAGAGAGTGACACATGTCACTTAAAAATGAGCTGGTGACGTACCCAAAGGGCCTAAAATGAGTACCACATGTTGGCGATAGATGAATGCCACGTGTCTCCACAGATGAGTTCCATGCATCTCTGACTCTTTGGGGTTCTAGTGATCTGTGCTTGTTCTGAACAAAAAACCTCCCGGATGACCAAACTTGCGAAGTGACGTGGCAGTGAGGAACCACTTCAACAATTCGGGGCTCTAACACTTTGGGGCTTCTCAAACACAAAGTATGAATATCTCTTGGATAACTGACCTCCCGGAGTGACGTGACAGTTCATGGCTCTGATGCTTCGGGTGTAACACCATGTTTCCCCCAGTTTGTAAAAATAACTATATTGGCCAAGAACTATGGCAAACTCAAAGATGTGAATGTTTGATTTGACAGACCTTTGTATAAAAGGTCAATGAATGTAAATTATGTTATGATTATGTGT
>JZKD02S1675045.1:111084-135481 GCA_000966675.3 Picea glauca
GAAGTAGCATGAAGTGGACCATGAAACATAGTTTTTTTTTAAATTGGGTATGGATCAATAATCTTGTTTTCGGAAGAACCATGGAATCAATTTCTCCTCTAAGCACATGTATTGATTCCCAAGGTGATCCAATGTTGGAAGGTTTACTATTAAGGTGCATGGTTAATTAGTTTTGGCTAAAGGATACATAAATGGATCAATGTTCTGCCCAACACAAGCTTATAAAGTGCAAACACCCAACACACTAGCATATATATACTCCCATTAACTTGCATCATAATATTTGATTATAATTACAAAAACGACATGTTTTTGTCAAAGAGGGTCCAAGCATCTTGAGATGGGATAAGAACTAGGAAAGTACATAATATATCTAGCCTATAAAACTATGCTTGATCGCACATGTGTAGGAATAAAAGACAAAATTTGGAACGAGGTTTGGATTTTTGATCATTGGTTGAAGATTTCCAACTTCTTGTGGGAACTTGATTTCCAAAGAAACATTACCTAGGAAAATATATGCAAATGAGGGTTTTGAGGCTCATCCCAATGTGTATTGTGCTTGAAAGACTTGGAATTTATAAACCAATTAGTTATCTCTTGTAATTGTGCTCAACACCTATAGAAATAGGTTCAAACTGAAATGACCAATTTTCCATATTAGTAGGGCATCAAAATAATCTTATGGAAATGGCTTAAGGGTTCCTTCTCCTCATGGATTGGCATAATATTATTGGGTCTACTTCTTTGTTTTATGACTTGGAATATTTGGTTAGAAAAGAATTAAAGTATATTGAAAGTGAAACATAAACCGATTATGGCCATTCAATTGAAAATTGCTCAAGAATTTTTAGAAACATAATTTCAAAGAAGTTATCCCCGAAGGATATCAAATGAATAACAAAACATTCTTACAAATTAAATTATGGGGAATTCAATTAAGTTCCTTTTGTCAAAACCAAAATCTTGATTTCAACCATTCTAAGTGTCTTCATAATGGATGCCCACCTTATTACCCCTTTATGAACTTAACTTTTATGGTGCGTTAAAGGGGGATCTAGTGTGAGCCGTGATAAGAAAAACTCTCCTTAATGGGGGAAGTGAATTGATTATTTGTTATTCTTAGAACACTAGCATATCAAAAAATTAATCATGCTAAAATATGAACCCTTCAATATGGCCTCCAACTAGCTTACAATATGCAAGTTATTTATTTTCAAATTGAAGGAGAGTCTTAGATTATTATCAAGAAATTAGAACATATTATACAAGGGAGAGGTGACTCAAAGGTATTTGGCCATTGGGGACTATCCATGCCACTTTAAATGATTAATAATTCAATTCCAACCTTTTCACTTGTAGAATCCAATCATATTAGAAGGACAAAAAATAATGTTGCATATGCCTTAACCAATATTGATGTCGATGTGGATTGGGGTTCAAGGTGAACGTGGAGGTTTCATCTTCCAAATAAGTTCCTCGTCCAATTTAAATAAGTGAATTTTAACAATCAAGGGACACACTATGTTAACTAGGAACAATAACCTAGGTCGATGGTAATACATTCTACTTCTCTTAATGATGGTCCAACATAGAGCATTTGAACTCAGGGAAGTTGGACTGGTTGTAGAACTTGAGGGGTTTGGTGACATTCCATACTTTGAGGCATTATCCATTATGTTTAATCTTGCACTCCACATCAACATCATTCATGTAAATTTCATATTTACTTTTGTATCTATTATCAACTAGAGGTGCATTAACATGAATTGAGGATTGGATTTATGGTGCATTATACTAAATTGGCTTAACATGATTATAGGGAGAGTACATGGCACATCATCACAATATTTACATTAATGCAACCATTCACTCTCCAAATATCATCTAGAACAACTTACTCTTCGCAACATATGGACGACAAACTAGTTATGGTGTCTATTCTCTAGATGAGACAAACATGGTTCATTTAGAACTATAATTAATTAACTCATCACAGTTACAATATGTTTTCATTGCAAGTGTTTATTTGTTGATGCTCAAGCTTCATGCAAACACCTTCATTTGTGCCATGGAAGAATTTTATGCATGAATCAACATATGTGTTAACCTCATTATAGGAAGCGAGAGGATATTTGGCAAGTAGAATGATTGGATTTAATGGTATTTATGTTTTCCTCTCCTTATCGGTGGTACCATAGTCAATAATGAAGAATAAGAGGACAATGTCTCCTATTTATGCCCATTCACACACAAATGGGGGCTCAGACTAATGCTTCCAATCTCTATTATATGTTACTTTGACGACCCTATTAGATTGTCCCCTTTTCAATGTTGCCATCAACGATTCATTTTCTTTCACATGGAGTATGGTCACCTTTAGCATTTAATCATCTCTTCGTCGATCCTTGCATTTTGGTATGGTAAATTCTACTCCTTTTCCTTGTTACTAATATCCTCATTGTAAGGGATTATTATTATTATGTTTTCTAGTGTGTATTTTGTGTAAGTGAAAGGTTCTCTAGTATTTTGGCATTATATCACTAAACGACTTTTTGTTGCATTCTATCTTATCATATCTGTATGCTTTTGAGTTCTTCAATAAAAATACCTTTAGGGATATTTTCCACATTGGCACATTTAGTGCTTTTACCCCTTCTTACCTATATATCTCCCTTTATTTGCTTAATTCATTACTTGAAGTTGCTATCTCAATGAGTTATTTGCTTTGCTCATTCTCACTACACAACAACAATTAACCCTTGTATTGTCTTTGTCTCTTATATCCATTGTTATTCTCTATTTCCATAAAAAAGAAGGATAAAAATATCATTCTATTTATTAAGATGTATGTTGACATTGGTTAATGGCATGACATTTTAGAGAAGATTCCCAATTACCCCTCTAATATATGTTATAGTGAGGAGCAACATTTATATACCTCCATTTATGATTCACCTCACACATAGGTGTAAGATGAACCCAATTCACCCATGAAAAGCATATGAAACACATCCAAAAGCTACCCAAGTATCATGTTGAACGACATCTTAAAGACATTTGAGAGTTAGTATATGAAATTTATATTTATGTCGAAGGCATGTATATATGGATAGTTTTTGTCTGAAACCTATCGACCAATACCACTACCTCCTTTTCTCTCCTCCTATCCCTTGTCGTATGTTGCCTTCTTTGTTGTCCATTGGATTGATCTCCTGATACCACTTCGTTGTCGAGCAATCCCTTGTCACCTACAAGATTTTCCATATTCGATCTGATCATATTTTTCCCACTGCCTTATATCCAATCTGATCAGATTTTCCCCATTGCTTCTCTAATTTTCATTAAGAGTGAACAACAACCATGTTATTTCTGCAAGATAAATCCCATCTCTTTTTTTGTCTGAAGAGAAGCAAATTTTGTGGGTGCATGTTTCATGAATCTGGGACGTCTTCGACATCGGCAACACATTGGACTTGTTGGCCTTTTCCTTCTCAGGGTACATGCAGGCCATCACCAACACGATCCTTGATTGAAAGGAAACCCCCAAATCTCACGTTTTCACTATGAATTTGCCCGATAAGTCTGGTTTTTCTTTTTTTTAATTGCCCCGTATTTAAATTTTCAATCCATCAATTAAATAACCAATGGCAACGTTGAATGTACGTGTGCAGGGTTGAAGAAGGAACCCTCTGTATTTAGAATGTGTGTGGAACCTCCTATAAGCATTACATGGTTAATCTTCTCTTTACTCATCCCAACATCTTCCAAACACTCCTCAACCATTTGCATACACTTTCCGAACAATCCATCATTGAGTGCTTCAAACTTGGCCCTTGCAATATTTATGTGAAAATTTTTTATTGCCCACGCCTTGAAGAACCTTCAATCAAACAATTAAATGCACTCATATCTACCAATTAAACATGAATTTTTTGTGCATTTGAACATAACTATATGTACACATATTAATAAACAACTAGACTCTCAAATAAGGATTTTGTGTGCATTTGAGTGGGACATAAATTCTATATTATATACATATTAATAAACAAATATACAAATTGTACTCACTTAGACAACGTAGAAGATTCAATTTGAGCATTGCATAATCTGGTACTTTCCCTTATAAATTCGATTATTTCCTTATGCGCTCTTCCTTTTTAATTGAGGTATTTCTTGAATCCTTTTAATTAATTGAGCCAAATCACCCACATTGATCTCATAGATAGATTTCCATGGTGTATACATCAAAATTCTTGCAATAACATAACCTACACAGTCTAAACACCATAAAATACATAAAATTTACATTTAGTATTAATAATTATATTTATTGCAGATTATGGAAATACCTTCACATTGATTGCTTCCTACCAAACATGGAAATCGATGGCGGGGCAGCCCATCCCGAGAAAGTGTGGCTCAAAGTGATTTTAATGGGTCCGATTGATTTTGATTTAAGGTGATTTATGTTTTGGCTTTATGTAGAACAAGAATAATGTAGAACAAGAATATGACTAGCACAGCTGTTAACTTGCGGTTGAGAACACTGAAAGATATCCACGTTCGAAAATGAAACACTCCATGCTCATGTAATAGGTGGGTCAGCCAGCCATCGAATATGAAACGTGTGGACAGCTGAGATGCACGGATAGCTAAGGAGGAAGTTGAAGTAGTGCCCATTAATAATCCAAACGTGGCAATTATATGGTGCTACAGTAATTTTTTAATATGATTAGGTAAATGTTAAAAAGTAAACAGGTTAAGGATGCATTCAAAAATACAAAGAAGTTATGAAGAGTAAATCACATTCATTGATTTGGGAGGACGACGAAGAATATGCCAGCATCTTCAATTGTTAGCCATCAAATTAGAATTTTAGATTAAAAAGTCATTAATCGTGCCCATTACCAATAGATATACGCCTTTTAGCTTAATAACAGATGTAGATGGAGATAAATGGATAGTGTAAATATTGATAGATGGACTATCTATATGACTACTTATATCAATCCTTAATTATAATCATTACCTTGAGGGTTAAGTACTTAATTCACAGTGAATTACTAATATGTAATAGTAAATGATATTGAATTATTTATAATGCATTACTAATATATAATATATATAATAGTAAATGATATTGAATTATTTATAGTGCAGGAGAGTATAACATTATAAATGAATTAATGTTAATAAAATTAATGATTTTAAAAACAAATGGTAAATCATGTGCACTCCACGATCATCATACTTTGTTTGTTCTACCCAAGTCACATGTTATTCATCAAACATATACATTACATCTGTTATTAATTGTTTCATGTACCATGATTCATATTCCTAATTATTTGTTTGTTCTACCCAAGTCACATGTTATTCATCAAACATATACATTACATCTGTTATTAATTGTTTCATGTACCATGATTCCTATTCCTAATTATCAATGATGTGATATAAGATTACAGAACAATAATTATGATTCCGTCACAACCTTGGAATACCTATTGGGCATGTCCTGAATCAAACAACTAGATGGAAACCTCCTGCATTCCATAAATCATGCAGGAGAATTATCTCGAAGGCTATCAAAAAATACATCCACCACTTCCCATACTCCCTTAACAAACACATCCACCACTTCCCATACACCCTCAACGTATATTCAAAGGTTCTATTATTTAAGTTGAATCCACCATTGCCCATACACCCTTAGTGTATATTCAAAGGTTCTATTATTTAGGCTACGATGCTTGGAATTTGCAATTTTGTAAAGAAAATCAATTATTTTTGTTGCCCCTTCCTTATTGATTGGGGCATGGTTTCACTCAAACAATGATCTATTGTTTAACAAAGATTAAAAGTTAAAATTGATCCATGCATAATAGTTTTGGCCTAAGTGTACAACAAAATCTATATAGACCTACCCTAACATCAAAGTAATGGCCATAAGTTTTTGATATAGTGATAGATGTCAACCATTGAGTTCAACTTGATTTACTAAGTTCAGGGCCTTAGATCCTATCTAGATGTTTTGAATTTGAATGTTCTGCATCGCTTAGAATTATGCTTAATTAATCTAATTTAGGTCCATTACCATATAACCATTATGCTCCACCAAGACTCTTTATAAACAAAATGGCTATAAATATAACAAACAACTATGATAATAAAAATGCATACCAATGTATCTAAATCAATTCATACTAACACATACTCCAAGAAGTCAGAATTTACATGGACCAGTGAGTAGAGAAACAAGATTGAAGTCTCATATGTCAGGAAACTTTAACACAAGAAGACACGAAAGATCATCAATACATGTCTTGAGCAACACCAAAGATTATGCTTCTACAACCCATAAAGTAATCAAATGCATAAGAAAACACAATTGATTATGATTCAAAGTCATATTCTCATTAGAAAACAAAAGATGAATGTTTTTAAAAGAGTGTAGACTCAAAATTTGAGATGTATTTGATCACGAAAAATTGATATCATATTTAACATTTTAATGGTTTTTCTTAAATAACATCTTAATATTTCATGTTTTTAATGAAAAATACAACAAAACAAAATCTTCATCATTAAATGATTCTGGTGCGACTGATATACCTTCAGAGTACCATTGGCATAGAGGCTTTTCACTTCAGCACTAGGAGGAAAGGGGCATGGGAAACAAGAGCAAAGAAAAAAAAATTATGCATGAAAATGTATCACATGGACAGAACATCCAAACTTTGTTAGGTATAATGTGCTTATATCACTGACAATAACTTCTATCACAATGCACAACAATCCATGTGCCATTTCTGCCAAGGAACATCCTATTATAATATAGACATTTTGGCGTTGTAGTGCTAGACCTTATAGCCCAAAGATGTCTTATGGAATCCACCTATAACTCCCACTAATAGTGTTCAATAGTGTCATTGGCTGCTATTGGTCATATAAGGACATGAATATAATTTGTTTTTTTAATCCTTGCAATCCTTGCATTGGAAAAAACCGATCCATTAACAATGTCTAAATTAATATTCAAGAAGAGGAAAAAAATATCTTCCTCAATTCCTATTGCTGCTTGGCATCTAAAAGAGTGATAACATACTTAAGAAAGACCATTCATTTCAAAAGAATCCTAGCCTGCTAAGAATAAAAGTGATGGCAACTAATACTCAATGCATCATCGAAAGACCACTCATTTCAAAAGAAGCCTGGCATGTTAACGAATGATGGCAGTAGATACTCAATGCATCCATCAAAAGAGCACTAATTTTAAATGAATCCCAACCTAGCTTGCTAACAAATGATGGCAATTGATACTCAATGGATCCATCAAAAGACTATTCATTTCAAAAGAATCCCAACCTACTAATAAATTATGGTAATTGATCATGCAGAGTGTTGCAGGGCTAGGGCTTGGAAATAACTAGTTGGGGTCCCCAATCATTGACTCTAGAAAATATCAACAAATGGTGAACATTAAAAAAAAATCATAAATTTCATTTTTTTTCAATTAAACTAAAATATAGTGTTAAACAACACCAGATAATCACATTGCCATGCAAAATTGAAAATATACATATATAAGATGTCCAATTGTACATTGTACATCATACATTACTTGTTGGTCATTGTCAAGTCACAAGTGAAGAGTCCAAACAAAATTGCATCAAATATAAATGTATATACTATCCACTATGATACTATTAATGTGCCCACTACCCCATTTAAGGGCATAAGCATTGGGTCACCTCAACTATATATAGAGGGTGGAAGGAAGAATCCAAAGAGTGTTTGATATGCATCTCCTCATTACAACAACTCAAAAATACCCATTTGCAACTTAAAATATCAACACTATCAAAATGGTAATAACCATGGAATACAAATTGAAAATCAAAGTACATAACACATGCATAACTTATAGTTTGAGCAATCCATCAAGAGTTACGACTAGAGTATGTTGTGAGTCCAATCCCTTATTTTGTGTTTCTTCTTACTCCCTATTTTTTGTTGTTGTTGATGTTTTGGTAGTTGCAGGAGGTATTTCCTTCTGTACAACTTTTCTTAGAGAAGAAGAAGATTCCAAGAAGTCAAAGGAACATCATTGAACTCTTGAAGAACACCACAAAAAAGAATAAAGTGAAATAGAAGACTACAGAAGAGAAGTCGGCCCATAGGAAATAATAATAAAGTGGAAATATAATTTCCAGGAAGAGAAGTTGGCCCACATAAATAATAAAGTAAATTTGAAGACCCGGAATAAGAAGTCGGCCCCAGAAATGTGCCCAGATTAGTATAAATGCAAGTTTGGGCCAGTTCATTTGCACGACCACACAATTCTCCTTATGTAGTGCGCACTAGGCAGTTGCAGTTGCAGCTGCAACTGCAGTTTCGTTATTTCTGGTTTATGGTTCTCTTGGAGAGTGCATCCCAATTGGGGAAGGATATTCTTGGTGGTTCTTAGGTGATCTCTCTTGTGTTGTACCTCTGGAAGAGTTTTGATAAGGTTGTGTGGTGCTTCCCAGTTGCTTCATGCCAGTTACAATAGTGTGGTGCTACCTAGTTGCTTTGTGCCAGTTATAGTAGCAGTTGCAGTGGCAATTACTAGTTATGTCAGTTTTGTGGTGACTCAGTTGTCTACCCTCGCTAGGGTTTGACAAGAAGAAGAGATAAGTATTTGGTTCTTCATTGTTGGTTTTCTCTTGTGATTAGATCTTTTTCATGGTTGTATTGGAATATTCTCTCTAAGAAAAGTTGGCTAGGTTTTTCCCCAATTTTGGGGTTTTTCCAAGATAAATCTTTGTGTCCTCTTGTTCTTGTTTATCTATTTCTTATATGATTCGGTATATGATTATTGAATGTTAAAAGAAGATAAAAATGATATGGTAAATCTAATGTTAACAAAACTAATGAAAATATAACATGGTATTAGAGCAGGTTTCCTTCATAACAGTCTAATCGCTGAAAGGAAGATCAAGAGATTTGCCACATTGTTGAGATTTGTCGTTGCACATGCAATTTTCCATTGCACAGCTTTCTTATCAATCTTGTTGAGCACTTGTTATAAATTCAATTGGGACAAACTCCACCACTGATTAACTCGCCCTACTCTAACGCACCTATTGCACTTCTCATATTGACTTTCCGTCAAAATTGATTTTTTTAGGGTTTTAGGCTTGTTGACATTTTCTTGGACATTGAACCTTCTGATTCAGATTTCTAACTTTTTCTTATTGATGTAATGTCTCAGATTATAAGACAAAGTTGGATGGTGTACTCGTATATAAGATGAGAGTGTTTGCAAGAGACATACACTTGGCAAAATGACATTTATCCAAGCAATGACAGTAGATCCAAATGGATCTTAGATCTAGTGCACTCAGAGGAAGCCCAAGAGTTGGAGGCAACAATGATGATGTCTCCTACAATATAGAACAATTCAAATGGGAAAGCGACAACTAGACTCTAGGTTTGCATATCATGTTTGATATTTTATACTGTTGCGGCCAAGTAAGCGTTGTAACTAGAATACCAGTCTTTAGAGTTCTATTACTGTTATTGCTATCAAATGTTTAGTAACACTTGAATATTGTTGGTATGATGATCATTAAGTAAAATTTCATTGTCCAGTATTAACGATGCACTTGTTTACAAGATAAATTGATCTCCTCTAGGAGATGTTCTTGGTTGTTGACCTTGTTCCATGCAGGTTATCTTGTAAATTCTATGGAGGTTACCATGGAGTTGTTGTTGTTCTTGTTTGTTGCTCCGGGAAGATTACCATGGAGGAATGATTGGTCACAACACTGGAAGAGTGTTGCTCTTATTTCTTATTATTGTATTTTTTGTTTTGGCTCTTGTTCCAGGCAGGTCACAAGTGATAGCTCTTAGAAGGAGCTACTATGATGATTGTTCTTGTTCTTGTTTTTTATTATTGTTCTTATTATAAGAGTATTATTCTTGTGTGTTATTTTCCCTTGTTGTTTCTCTTGTTCCGGGAAGGTCATGAGTGATAGCTCTAATAAGGAGCTATAATGACAGTTGTAGGAGGCAACATATTAGATGGTCTCTAGCTGAGACATGGAGTAGATTGTCCTAACATAGATTTGTGTACATGATTGTGCACATCCATGTAATGAAGGAGAAAAGGATGAAGTCAAAACCTTTTGGCAAGAAGGGTACGTTTGCGAGATATAGAGTATATCATATAGAGATTGATTGTAAGGAGTAGAAGGCTCTAAGGATGACCATACAAATCCATCTAGTTCAGTTGATCACTCTTTAGATCATCGGGAAGATTTTGTGGAGCCAAAAGGGCCTACCCATAATCGTTGCAGTGATTAGGAAGAGACCAACATGGTCTCATGATACTTTGCAGGATGCAAAGGGGATACAGATATATGACATTGATGAGCCATATCATTAGGAGGAGCAAATAGCTCCACCAGTGGTGAGGCAAGTGGCCCCACCAAGTACCAGATCAGAAGCAGCTAGAGTTAAGAGGGAGTCAACCCTCGAGATCCAGTAGGGAGGAGAAACCTCCCTAGGATAGTTCATAGGAGATAAGACTTCAAAGGAGGTCAGTGCATGCAGAGGGAGAAGATGGCTCCAAAGACTATATAGACTCAAAGGGAGTCAAACTTTTGAGGGAGCATGCAAACTCAGAGTGAGCCTCATCTTAGAGAGAGTCAGTGGCTTAAAGACTTTCATTCAGAAAGTATTCCTCCTCAGATTCAGATGGGAGAGAGAGACATCCTCTAAGATTAACAAACAGGTGCCATGAGTTAAGGATGCTAGATCAAAGCTTCATAGGCTTCGAGGAGATATGAGACCTCCTGTGAAGATTCCCGTGTTTCAGTGTTGGAGGAGGAAGCTAGTCAGAAGGACTGGGATATGGATTTTGCCTTGGTTCCAAGACCAGAAGGGAAGTCATTGGTGACTTCCAAGTTGATATACAAGATCAAGAATGCTACATATGGCAACATAGAGATGTACAAAGCTTGATTTGAGATGTAAGAAGGAGAATATTATGACGAGACACTTGCTCTAGTAGCCAGAAGAAGTGTACATACAGTAGCCACAAGATACATGAGAAGGAGTCTCATGTCTGCAGATTGAAGAAGGATTTGTATGGGCTTAAGCAGGCACCCAGGGAAGGATATGCCAGACAATTATTTTGATGAGCTTGGGGATGGTTGCCCCTTGATATTGGATGACCCATTTATTACAGGGGATGAGAAGCTCACAGATGGGTGCAAGAGGGAACTCACTTCAGAGTTCGAAATGAAGGATATGGATTTGATGGGATTAGAGGTGTGACAGAGATGAGATTTTCCTTAGCCAAAGAAAATATAGTGTTGAGATCCTGCAGAGATTCGGGATGATGGACTGCAAGTCCATGGCCACACCTATGACGACAAACCTGAAGCTCTTGAGTGATCCATCTTTAGATTTGGTGGATCCCACGATGTATAGACAGTTGATCGGATCCTTCATGTACCTGGTTAACACCAGAAGTCCGCACCCGACTTCTAAAGGGAAGATTTAGGCCACCTCAACTTTGGAATGGTTAGTTTTTTATTATTTGATTTTGTTGGTCAGTTAGAGGGTTGGTTTTACTAAGACAAGAGCATGGTTGGGTTGGAAAAATGATAAGGATGAGGGTCCTCCTTGGTTGGTGGCACACTAATGACAAACAAGTGAGATAATAGAGGTAAAAACAAAGGGAAACAACAAACCACTCAATGAATAATCTGTTGCAAGAAGTTTAATGCTTAAAATATCATTTCAAGACATTAAACGTGTATCAAAAATATAATTAGTCCCACAGGTTGCAATAAAAAAAAATCTCCACCACAACATTTTTTGTTTCACAGGTTGCATCTTAGTAAAGATAAGTTATACAATAGCTGAAGGAAATGAAATGCACTTCGCACAAATAAAAAAATGCATTCAAGATAAGATAAAAAAACACATGAAGATTTGGACAAAAACATTGTCATCAAAAGTATATTCACCAGCTAGAGAGCTTTAATCCATGCATAGAATAGGTTCAACCAGCTAATGTATTCATATTCTTCTCCCAAAAACCGAACCCTCTAAACATACAAAATCTGCATATTTATCAAAGTTGCAGAGGCTCTCGTCGAGTGTGGAATTGAGGCTTAGCTCTACAAAATTAGCTATAAAACAACTTATTAACTTAACTAAAACACTGTTGGAGTATATTAATGTATACTTCGAGCTTGACTTAATAAAAAAGGAGTGGTTCTTATCACACACAAAAGACCACTTATTATGCTTGAATCTAAAAGATTTTTGCAATTGAACAACTAAAAACTACTACTAGCAATGAAACTAGACTGATGCACATGCTGGAGTTAACCGAGATTTGACAGAAAATTACTAGGAGTGACATAACTTAGTTCTGTATTAATCATTGGCATGCATGCACGCTATTGGAGGCCACTGAGAGATAACTAGATGTGTTGGCAGTGTTTTTTCTTCAACTTATCTTCTAGGGGAAAGAAGCAAGTCATTTGACATTTTTCAAGAGTCTATGATATTCCTTTTGCAATCCAGATTATAGCTTCTCAAGTTCCTGGTTGTGGAGTTGCAGGGTCCAGATTCCGAATATTTTGTTATGCACTTGTTGGCTATCACCGAGTTGTTGTTGAACGAGCCATATGATGCCTTTGACTAGCTCGGTGTTCCCTGGTTTGACGCCATTTTCAAAACTTCAATAAATGCAATTAACGAAGGTAATTCACTTCGAAAATTCGACGTTCGGGAGCTTTGGGGTGCAGAGTATCCATATCTTCCAGAGGCCCAAACTCGTGGAGTCATTAACCGAAACCTTTTCTAATTAACCCGGGATTAATTTATCCTTAAAAATTTCAGGTGTTCGGGACCTCAAATCTTCGGTGTTCAGGAGATTTCGAATGCAGAGCTTGATAATCTCCCAAAGTGACAACTTTTTGGATCTGATGTGGCAAAGTGAGGGCATTTCGCTAACATGTCATAGAAATAAGGGTGACACGTGTCACCCAAAATAATATAGATGGTGTGCCCAAAGGTGCTTGAAATGGGTGCCACATGTCATAACAGATGAGTGTCATGCGTCTCAACAAATGAATGCCATGCATCTCAATATTTTTGGCGTTTGGATCTCTGGGGAGCTGTGTTTTCTTTGGATGAAAAATTCCTGGACTGGTAATCTCGCGAAGTCATTAATTCATGCTTATCTTAAACTAATTAACCCAAGATTAAGATATTTTTACCATTAAATATTTTAGGAGTTTGGGACTCTGAATCTTCGGGGTTCGGGAGTTTCTGAATGTAAAGTCTGGATACCTCCTGGAGGCTCGGACTCACGGAGTGACATGGTACTTTGGGGCTCCAGAGAACTGTGTTTGATCTGAACTGAAATCTCCCGGAGTGGCGATCTCTCAGATCTAACGTGTCCACATGATGTCACTATCAGTGACGTGTCCACTTGAAAGAGAGTGACACGTGTCACCCAAAAATGAGTAGATGACGTACCCAAAGGGCCTGAAATGAGTGCCACGTGTCGGTGATAGATCAATTCCACGTGTCTCTACAAATGAGTGCCATGTGTCTCCGTCTCTTCAGGGTTCTGGTGATCTGTGCTTGTTCTGAACTAAAACCTCCTGGATGACCGAACTCATGAAGTGACGTGGCAGTGAGGACCCACTTCAAAAATTCAGGGCTCCGACACTTCGGGGCTTCTCGAACACAGAGTATGAATATCTCCCAGATAACTGACCTCCTGGAGTGACGTGATAGTTCGAGGCTCCGATACTTCGGGGATTCGCACTTGTTCTGATCTAAAACCTCCCGGATGGCTGATATTTTGGATTTGACGTGGCAATTTGGGGCTCTAGTGCTTTGAGGCTCCGACATTTCGGGGTTTTGTGAGACTTAAACAAAGATGAGCTGGGACGCCTGAATGTAGAAGTCACGAAGTGAAACTTTGTATTACTCTATGGTTAAACCTCACACGATTCTAGAACTCTGAATGCACGAGATTTGTTGGTTTTATTTGTCTGTTGGATCTCCATCGTTGAACATTTAACTTGTTTGTTTTCTCTGACTCTAAGCCCAAAATCTATTGTTCTGAATTATTTCATTTTTCTTTTGGATATTTCATATGCAAACAAAGGACTTGGTCAACCTGTTGCATGCTCAATTAGTGATAAACATGATGACAAGTATTTTCAAACTCAAACCAGAACATCTAATCACCTTTCAAGAAAGAAAAAGATGGTGCAAAATAAGTAAAGACGGGTAGGGGCCATTGAAGTTGAGTGATTAAATCATGGAGAATAAGCTTAGCAAACACAAAAACAAAAATCAGACTTGATGGATGTATAGGTTAAAGGAGGAAAGGGCAGGGATGCAGACCTAGGTTATAACATTGGCTCCAACTGAGGATAACACTTCCATGTGATGTGCGAAGAACAATAGATCAGGTGCCTTACCTCTCAAAACCTCGCTCCCACTTGTTGTAACTTACCTTTGTTTTTGTCTGTCATCCATATATATATGTCTCTACTGACCTATGCACTATCTTCATCCTCTGATTCATTTTCATCTACATTGATAACCAAATCCTTTAAAACAGGGTTCAACCTGATCTTTGCATTTGACTTCACTGTCACATGAGATTGGTACAAGGGTTTCTCGTTATGGCTTGTACAACATGTTTTTCTCCCTCCTTCTCTGATGACTTTTCCATATTCTTCAAACCTCCCGGTTTGTTGGAACCAACCGAGTCTTTCATTAGTGCAAGCATGGTCCTTGTGACTTTTCCTTTTATGATTTGGCTTGACGTCAAGTTTTGTTGTCACATGCAACTCTCGGATTGGACCCTAGACATGATATTAGCACGTGATTGCAAAGGTTGTCGAGGATGGTTTGGATCCATACTGCTCTGACTTCCAGAATCAACCATCAATTGTCATTTACTTCACAAACTATACCATGGTTTCAATTGTGGAACCTCTCTAGAAGATTAACTTTTGGGCACTTTTTATTTTCGCAATGAAGTGTAAGTCATCGATCAGTTTTCAATCTGTGATCTAGGTAACCCTAGTACTTTAGCGCCCCTGCTAAAGTTTTATCTGTCTACCAATTTTAAAATTCTTCTAACCATATTTAGATATGGCGCCAATTTTTCATGTCCTCGAAAAGAAGATCAAACCAACAACACTAACACACCCCGGTGCCTTTGTTGGGCTATGGAGTCTTTATTCACACACAAACTAACTAATATATAGCTACACCCCAGTGCCTTTGTTGGGAAATGGAGTCTTATTGTTGATCTATTGTATAAACAAACTGAAAAAGAAATTCTTGAATGATGAGCTTATTCAACACACCCTACTCTAACCAACTGAAATTGAATACTGAAGTATAAACAAATTTCCAAAATAACCAATCCAGCAATGAGGTTCTTGGCATGTCTTCATGTACGCCACTAAAAAAATGAAAATACAACAACATACACAACAAAAATTATAATGGTAGTTCATACTTACTGCCACACATTGTGTGCATCATACCGACAACTACAATATTAGAGACCCCTATTGAAACTGAATCCATCCAATCATATATGGGATCATCAAAAACATGAGGAGACTTCGGATGATCTAGAAGACTGAGTCGTTGTTGTTTGAAATCTACTATATGAACAAGACTGGGCTGCTCCTGTCCTCGTTGAAACAACTCATGAAAGTCATGTGATTCACAACCATTATGGGCGACAAAACACTCTTGATACTGCTCATCTTGTTGTTTGAAATGAAAGAGTTTTTCTTCTACATGGCTGGTTTTTTCTTGTTCTTGCTCTAGAATGTCATTTCCAAACTTATAGATTTATTTTTGCTCAACGAATTCTGGGAAATGCAGATCCACATCTACTATAAAAGAAGATTTGAAATGTTGATTTGGTAGCTTCTCTTTATAACCAGTAAATGGAGTTTGTTCAAATTCAAATATATCATAAACAGGTGATAAATATTCATGAAAAATTCGAGCAACAAATTGATCATAGTCATGACTATCGTTAGTTGCATCATGAACACAAAGCTAAAAAACCTTTTGCTAGAAATCCAAACTAAATAAGGATTTAACATCAACATTTATTTCATTCTCATCATCATTTTCAGTTTTAAAAGAATGTTGAAGTCGTCCTATTGTATAACAGAATTGGAAGAAGATACAATTGATAATGAATCTTCTTCCTCTTCCTCAACATTATTGTCCCCTTCATCTATACTGCTAGAAGAACTAATAATTGAATGTTGAATATAAGATCCAAATTCTTCACAACTATTTTCAAAAACTAAATCGACTGGAAAAAAAACCTTTTACAATGGTCACTAAATGCTACATGAAATTGTTCTAGGGAAGATATGCTAGCATGAGGCAAGGATTGGTACCATTCAAGACCATCTCCCTCTAATGAGTACATGAACATATTCATCAATACATCCTCATAATGTATACCCAACTGATGCATGACCTCATGGAATTCAAGCAAACGATCTGCATGGTTATCATCTTAATCTTCTCTAAATGTGGGCAAGTAATCACCCCACTCATCTATAGTAGGAACAATATTTGGAAAACCATGAACAACAGAGAAATTAAAAGGAGAAAACCTCTGAGCTAATATGGATTCCATCTGAAAATACGACTTCTTAAAACTGTGGAGTCACCATTGTATTCTTTAACCATAGAATCACTAGGCGAATGATATATAGTCTGAATGTGTCTGGTTTTTGTTCACCATCAAAGATCAAATATAATCGTTTTCGTTCTCGTAGGGAAATATATTTTGTTACTCCATTCCCCGACAATGACGCCAGAAGATGTTGGTCCTAAATTTTGCACCTGACTGCTAAAGGGTAGAGCTAGGCCACCTTAAGTTTAGAATGATTGGTTTTCTGATTTTTGTTGGTCGGTTAGAGGGTTGGTTTTTCCAAGACAAGAGCATGGCGGGGTTGGGAAAATGATATGGATGAGGGTCCTCCTTGTATGGTGGCACACAAATGACAGACAAGTGAAATAATAAAGGTAAAAACAAAGGGAAACAACAAACCACTCAATGAATAATATGTTGCAAGAAGTTTAATACTTAAAATATCATTTCAAGACATTAAACATGTATCAAAAACACAATTACTCCCATAAGTTGAAATAAAAACAAATCTTCACCACGGCATTTGATGTTTCACAGGTTGCATGTTAGTAAAGACAAGTTATACAATAGCTGAAGGAAATGAAATGCACTTCGCACAAATAAAAAACTGCATTCAAGATAAGATAAAAAAAAAACATGAATATTTGGACAAAAACACTGTCATCAAAAGTATATTCACCAGGTAGAGAGATTTAATCCATGCATATAACAAGTTCAACCAGTTCATGTATTGATATTCTTCTCCCAAAAACCGAACCCTCAAAACATACAAAAACTACATATTTATCAAAGTTGCAAAGGCTCTCATCAAGTGTGGAACTGAGGCTTAGCTCTACAACATCAGTTGTAAAACAACTTATTAACCTAACTAAAACATTGTTGGAGTATATTAACGTATACTTTGAGATTGACTTAATAAAAAAGGAGTGGTTCTTATCACACATAAAAGACCACTTATTATGCCTGAATCTAAAATAGTTTTCAATTGAACAACTAAAAACTACTACTAGCAATGAAACTAGACTGATGCACATGTTGCAGTTAACCAAGATTTGACAGAAAATGACTAGGAGTGACAGAACTGAGTTCTGTATTGAGAACTGGCATGCATGCACATTGTTGGAGGCCACTAAGAGATAAATGGATGTGTTGGCAACGTTTTTTCTTCAACTTATCTCCTGGGGGAAAGAAGCAAGTCATCTGGTGTTTTTCTAGAGTCTTTGATATTGCTTCTACAGTCCATATTATAGCTTCTCAAGTTTTGGGTTGTGGAGTTGCATAGTCTGGATTCCGGAGCTTTTGTTCTGTACCTGTTGGATATCACTGAGCTGCTATCGAACGAGCCATATGATGCCTTTGACTGGCTAAACGTTCCCTGGTTTGGCGTCGTTTTCAAAACTTCAAAATATGCAATTAATGAAGACGTCACTTCGAAAATTCGGCGTTTAGAAGCTTTGGGGTGCAGAGTATTCATATCTCTCAGAAGCTCGAACTCGTGGAGTCATTAACAAACACCTTTTCTAATTAACTCATAATTAATTTATCCTTAAACATTTCAGGTCTTTAGGACCCCGACTCTTTGGCATTCGAGAGCTTGAGAATGCAGAGCTTGAGAATCTCTCAGAGTGACAACCTTTTGGATCTGACGTGGCAACGTGAGGGCACTTTGTTGACGTGTCACAAAAAGAAGGGTGACATTTGTCACCCGAAATAGTATAGATGACAAGCCCAAAGGTGCTTGAAACAGGTGCCACATGTCATAACAGATGAGTGCCACACATCTCAATAGATGAATGCCACGCGTCCCAAGATTTTCAGCGTTCAAAGCTCTGGGGAATTGTGTTTGCTCTGGATGAAAATTTCCTGGACTGATAATCTCCCAGAGTCATTAATTCATGCTTATATTAATCTAATTAACCTGATATTAAGATATTTTTACCATTAAATATTTTGGGAGTTCAGGACTCCAACTCTTTGAGGTTCATAAGTCTCTGAATGCAAAGTCTGGATACCTCCCGGAGGCCCAGACTCACGGAGTGACGTGGTACTTCGGGGCTCTGGAGCACTGTGTTTGATTTGAACTGAAATCTCCCAGATCTGATGTGTCCACATGATGTCACTATCGCTGACGTGTCCACATGAAAGAGAGTGACACATGTCACTTAAAAATGAGCTGGTGACGTACCCAAAGGGCCTAAAATGAGTACCACATGTTGGCGATAGATGAATGCCACGTGTCTCCACAGATGAGTTCCATGCATCTCTGACTCTTTGGGGTTCTAGTGATCTGTGCTTGTTCTGAACAAAAAACCTCCCGGATGACCAAACTTGCGAAGTGACGTGGCAGTGAGGAACCACTTCAACAATTCGGGGCTCTAACACTTTGGGGCTTCTCAAACACAAAGTATGAATATCTCTTGGATAACTGACCTCCCGGAGTGACGTGACAGTTCATGGCTCTGATGCTTCGGGTGTAACACCATGTTTCCCCCAGTTTGTAAAAATAACTATATTGGCCAAGAACTATGGCAAACTCAAAGATGTGAATGTTTGATTTGACAGACCTTTGTATAAAAGGTCAATGAATGTAAATTATGTTATGATTATGTGTTGCATGACTGCTGGGAGGGGGGATGTGCTAAAAGAGACCATGATGGCTAATGAGAGGTGGTGGAAGGGACCTGGAATGGTTGTGTTAACTTCCACCCAACCAATATCGTACTAGTTTTTACTTGCTCAAAGACCAAAGTAACTCTCTGACCCTGGAATGAATTACCCTCTAGGATGGTAGGTGGGGAGGCTCCTCAAGAGTTAATGAGGGGATGGGGGCGAACCACCCATTTGTAGAAGCTCTCAGACCTGACCATGGATGGGGGAATTCGTGCCACATGCAATCTTGTAGAAAAGGCAAGAAAGGAAGTGTGGGGAAGGGAGGAGGAAAAAAACACGCGCAATAGGGATCGTGGAAGAGAACCGGGAGGAACTCTGGAAATACAGGGAGTTATGAACAGAGGAGAAGGAGAGTAACCTTCGTCCTTGACTTATGTTGAGCTGGAAGTAGGAGACTAAATCTCAAGCATCGTGGTCTAGCTCGGGGGTGGCTAGTGGTAAATCCGTTTGGAGTCACTGAGCCTACGGTTGGGTGGAAACAAGCACCCCTTTCAGCAGTCGCATCAGGTCTAGTGTTTCTGATAAGTGTTTATGTCTCGTATTTTGAATTGATTATCCTGGATGTATGCTCATGTTTATACACTCATAAATGGTTTCTGTATAGAAGTGATTGCCTTGTGTTTTGATTAGGAATAATTGATGTATGCCTATACTTATATATGACCATAATCGGTTTATGTATAGAATGAATAAGTTCAGAATATGAGTTCGTTCCCTTGAGATTTGTCCCATTTACTTGACTCAGGCTATGTCTTGGTTTGATTTCCCGAAGGCACCTCCTCCCGAGAAGTTTCCTCACATTCTAGAGCCGGAGTGAGTTCCTTGAAAATACTATCGTTATAGTAATCCCATGAGTTTACCTCACCCCTGTCACAGAGTTCATAGCTCGGCGAATTAGGAAGGATTTTTAGTCACATGACCAAGCCTAGGGATAATTACCCAAGAACCCTCTGAAGGATCATGTGATTTGAGTCTGGAAACCCTGTACAAGAAAGAGTAGTTCTCTCAGGTTTTGAAGTCGTGGGAGTTCGAAGCTCTGAGAGGTTGAATCTCGTGATTCAAGCTCAGAAAGGATAGAGATTCCATTTATCGAAAGAGAATACCCCATCATTTGGTAGACGAACGGTCGGAATCCTTTCAAAAATACCCCAGATCTGTCAAGATCGATGGTTCTAGAGGAGGAGTGCAGGCGTTAACATCTTGACCCCTTCAGCCTTCGCAAGTAGTGATGGGATCCAGGACCATATATCCAAGGATCTGTCAAATCTCTATTGATCATCAATCTTAACCTTTGCATAGGCAGGAGAGTGGACTAAACAAACGTCCTGAAAGTCCCGAAGTATTCGAAACCATCCATTGGCACAGGACACATGGCAGTCAGGTAGCATTTTGCTGACTCGCGACATGGAGTGGTCAAAGGGTAGGACTGCATCAACTCACAATTTGCGAAATCACGACATGATCGTGGTCGTTGATCCATGAGTGATCTGGACTATCGGTTTAGCATGAATAATTTTCGTCGTTTCGGCACCCGGGAAACCAAAGGGCAAGACCCCTCATTTTCGCCAGTCACGAAATCTCGGTATACGAAACCCCAAATCAGTTTAGTGTGAATAAGTTTCGAAATTTCGACATTCGGGAAACCAAAGGGCAAGACCCCTCATTTTCGCAAGTCGCGAAATCCCAGTACATGAAACCCCGACGCGCTCTATGGATGAGCTGGTTTAGTGTGAATAAGTTTCAACGTTTTAGCATCCGAGAAACCAGAGGGAAAGACCCCTCGTCTTCGCAAGTCACAAAATTCCGGTATACGAAACCTCGACACGCTCTGTGGATGATCCCTAGGTCACAAGACAAGGTCAAGTGGTAGAAGGAGGAGGTAGGCGCTAGCATTTAATCAAGGGTCTAAACTCGGGAATCAACATTTCGGGTCCCGAAAGAATATAGACCGTCCATTTGTAGAGGACGTGTGGTGAAGATCTAAAGTCGTCGGGGTTCTGGAGATCAGGGAAATAAGAGTGAATACCCCGCCAAAATTTTGAAAGGTAGAATCCCAGGATTTAATATGGTCCATTGATCAAGTCAAAGATCTGGATCGTAGATCCGGATGATACCGGGCTTTCGGGTTTATGGGATTGAAGGAACAAGGGTTCCTTGCAACAGGAATCTCGAAAGTCGAGTTTCGGTAGTGCCATTTGGTGTTAGCGTTTGTTCACTAAGGTGGTCGCATGGAGTAGGAAAAGAAGGGGAGCCAAGGAGCTCGTTAACCCCATTTCGGGTTTCGGCATTTCAAGGGACAGGGAGTCGGGGAGAGCTCGCACACAAAAATCCCGAAAGGCGAAAGCTAGAAGCACCTTTTTGGTAAGGCCTGTGGTCATAGCCAACGATCACATGGAGGAGGATAAGGGAAGGGATGGTATGTGCTAGGCCCCATAGAAATTCATGGATTCTGTCCCTCGAAGAAAAGACGAAAAATCTAGGTTGCCATAGTAGGTATGTGACAAATTGGTATCAGATCATGGTTACAATACTTGGCCTGCTTGGGCTCATGAATGAGTTGCCCAGAAACTCCATTTGAAGTACTCTTAAAAGGAGTAACCCTCTATCTTAACCCCCTTTATCAAAAGCTGAAGTTAAGAATGAAAATTCCTATTGTGTGTGTTGTCGTCCTTATACACACTTGCTAGCGTAAGCTAAGTCCAACTCACTTAGTGTGTCCTCGGAGACACAATGTCTAGGTCCCAAGCCCACACTGTCACCTTGACTGGAACCTCTTCCTTCTAGGCTTACTCCTAGGGAAGCCAAGGGGGGTTGTCCCTAGTTACTAGATTAATTTTAATGTTAATTTTCTAGGAGTTAATTTTAATTGGTTAAAGGCTAAGGGGAAAACTAGCCTAAGATGTTCAAGCAGCAATGCAAGTGCAAGTCTTCATCTAAATGTAAGTCAACCATTTCCCTAATTCAACTAAGACTAGTGCCTAAGGTTGGGCAATGGGGTCAACTAAGGTTTAAGGGTGGTTTATTACAAAGTTTTTACAAGTAAATCTATTTCAAACTACCCAAAGACCCAAGATTATAATTACTTACAAATAATACAAAGTGTTACAAATTATTACACAATTTACAAATATACAACAAGATATACAATATACAAAGAAGTGTAAGTGTTCAACAATTCGCCAAGCATGCCCCAATAGCACTTACTCTATTGGACTGCCTTCACTAGCTACAATCACAAAAGCACTCAAGAATCAAAGAAAGTGATGCCTCCCCAAGTGGGATACTCAACACTCTCTTGACTCACACCACAACAATCAATTAACAAGATATTTCAATGACCACTCAAGCATTCACTTAGACTTAAGAAATATTAACCATCAAGTTGCACTTAAGATAAACAAATGATATTATCACCAATGATGTGTTCCTATCAATACATCTACCCCAAACATACAAAGGTGATCTATGAAACTATGTGTTTAAGGAGTTTCTTAAAGATTTTATTAATTTTAATTCCCTTTCCCCCTAAACTAGATGTGTGTTTCAAACCTCCTCCTCCCTTGGCCAAATGACTACCTGGTGCTCAATATAGTAAGGAAAACGAGGCCTTACCCTAACTTCCTCGGTCAGCCCTGACAGTAGGAGTACTTCCCGGAAAGGATCTCCCCAACGAAACCACGGGACGGTCCCCTGCCACTACCCTCCGTTGTTTTCCTCCCACTCGTTTTAGATGGTGGAGATGGCTAAATGAAGCCCCTAAAAATGTTCCTAAGTGTTATTATGACCCTCGGGTGGGTCTTTAGATGTGTTGGGTGAATTTTAGACAAGTTTTAGGCACTTAAAATCGAGCGTCTAAGGGTATGGCCGAAACTTGAAATGCTTATAAAAGTGTGTTTAACAGCTTAAAAATAAAAGCATTTATCACATAAACTTATATGGAAATGATGTAAAAGATATGCCAATTAACCATGAACCATTTCACATAAAATTTGCAAGTTTAGGAGTGAAATGAAAGCAAGGACAGCTTGCTATATAAAACAGAAAATTAAACTTGCATGAAAAGAAAATTTAAGTTATCTGTACGAGAAAATAACCATGAAGCAAGATAACTTAAACTTTAATGAGTGCTTTAGAAAGTAGATCTGAAAATGAAATGAGATTATGCCACAATATATGAAAAAAATTTAGACAAACATAAGCATCACATCATCATTGTAGATTAGAGCTAAGATCTATCATCAACCATGCATGTAAGAGTGTTAAATCATATAAAAGATGTAAGCATGAAGAAAGGGAGGATTTAACAAGTTACTACTTAAGATCTTAAACCCAAAAGACTAGATCACATATGCTAAAGTTGTAAGCAAGCTAAATGACTTATCTTACGAAAGATTTAGCATTTAGGAGCTATTATAAATCATTTAACCATTCAACATGAAATTATGAGTATATGAGATAATCTTGAAAATGAAACTATATGTGATTACTAACTAGATAGTTTAATCATTAAGCATAAATCACCACAAGAATATTAGTTTCTTTTAAGCCAAGGCGATTTTGGGGATGACTCCCCCAAGGTGTCGGCAAGTGAGATTAATACTACTAAGATATAACTGCACAGGAAAGCAGGGCATTTAGTCTTATGTCCTCGAAGATACAAGGATTAGACAGGCTCCTGGCCAACTTCTCAGGCAGAAACTATCTTAGCACTATTAATACTTATAGCTATGATATTAAATTTTAGAAGCAAAATTAATAAAACTTGAAAGAAAACACCACTTCAATGGCTAAGGTGGTGACAAGCCTTTCAATATTGGCCAAAGAGGGTAGCTAAGCTAAAATAACTCAATGAAATGAAAGAAAAACTAAAATAACAATCATATGGACAAAAGAATAAACTAAGCTAAAGAATAAACAAACTAATCTAAGTTAGATTAAGATTTAGGGCCCAAAGAATGAGGAAAAGAAGCAAGAAAGCTTAGAAAT
>JZKD02S1675045.1:143509-177733 GCA_000966675.3 Picea glauca
AGGATAACCCTTCAAGGGATCCAAAAACTTGTCTTGGTGAGATGAATATCATCTCTTCAAAAGAGAAAGTATTGTAGAAAGGGATGTCCACTATATGCGATACAGGTGTTGGAATCAGTTGAAGATGACAAACCAAGCCTTGAAGACCACCCCACACTAAGAGAATATAGAGATGTGTTTCCAAAAGAGGTACCGGGTCTACCTCCAAGAAGGGACATTGACTTCTCGATAGAACTTGCACCAGGAGCAATGCCAGTGTCTAGGAAACCCTATAGAATGAGCACACCCGAGCTAGTTGAGCTTAAACTACAACTAAAATAAATGATGGACAAAGGCTATATCTGACCCAGCGTGTCCCCATGGGGAGCACCAATTCTGTTTGTGAAGAAGAAATATGGTACCCTCCGACTGTGCATAGATTATAGACAACTCAATAAGGTAACCATAAAGAACAAGTACCCCTTGGCCAGGATTGATGACTTGTTCAATCAATTGGGAGGTGCTTCCATCTTCTCAAAGATTGACTTGAGATCTAGATACCATCAAGTCTGAATCAAGGGTGAAGACATCCACAAAACTGCCTTCGGGATGAGATATGGTCACTATGAGTTTGTGGTAGTACCATTTGGATTGACCAATGCCCCTGCCACTTTTATGTGCTTGATGAACAATGTGCTCAGCAAATTCCAAGACAAATTTGTACTAGTTTTTATTGACGATATATTAATTTACTCCAAGAATAGAGAGGAACATCTTAGACATGTGCTTCAAGTGCTAATAGAACATCATCTCTATGACAAATTTAGCAAGTGTGACTTTTTTCAAAAGAAAATACATTACTTGGTCCATGTCATATCTGAAGAGGGAGTAGCAGTAGATCCTGACAAGATTAGGTCTATCATGGAATGGCCTACCCCAAAGGGCGTTTCAAATATCAGATCCTTTATGGGCTGAGCAAGATACTATAAGAGATTTGTAAAACGATTCTCCAAGATTGGTTGTCCAATCACTGCCCTCCAAAAGAAGGGAGCTAAATTCACCTGGACACAAGAATATGAAGAAAGATTTCAATCCTTGAAACACCTTCTGACCCATGCACCCGTGTTGAAGATCATTGATCCCAAAAATGACTTCCTCGTGTGCACAAATGCCTCTAAGGAAGGGCTTGGGGGAGTCCTTATGCAAGAAGGAAGTGTATTCTGCCATGAATCCCAAAAATTGAATGAGCACGAATCCAACTATGTGACCCATGATCTAGAGCTAGCCGCCAGAGTGCATGCCTTGAAAATGTGGAGGCATTACCTCATGGGAAGGAAATTTGTACTCATGATAGACCATTGTGGATTGTGACATATGTTTGACCAACCACAACTCAATGCTAGACAAGCTAGGTGGATGGACCTTCTTAGTGAGTTTGATTTCAAAATCAAACATATCAAGGGAAAGGAAAATAAGGTGGTCGATGCCCTTAGAAGAAGTATGAAAACAATTCATTTGGCAGTGGTGAGCACCTGCGAGACCAACGTCAGGGAAAGATTTAAGAATGTACAAGAAACAGACACATTCTTCCAGACCGTGACCTTGTACCTAGAGCAAGAACCCATAGGGATAAAGTGTGAAGGCTACCAGATGATAGATGGAGGTCTGCTAACTTACAGAAATAGATTGTATATTCCAGATTGTGATGACTTGAAGAGGTTCATAATGGATGAACTACATAAAAGACCGTATACTGGTCATCCAAGATACCAGAAGATGATCACGTCCACTAAGAAACAATTCTATTGGCCTATATTGAAGAAATACATAGTTGAGTACTTAACCAAATGCATAGAATGCCAACAGGCTAAAGCAGAACACTGACACCCAACAGGATTATTACAACCTCTACCAATCCCGAAATGGAAATGGGAAACCATCTCCATGGATTTCATCACTGGATTACCAACCTTGACCAAACAGAATGACGCCATCATGGTAGTGATGGATAAATTGAGCAAGTCCACTCATTTTATCCCCATCAAGTTGACTTGCAAGGCAATAGACATCATCAACGTATTCATGAAGGAGATATTTAGACTACATGGTATGCCTAAAGAGATCGTGTCTGACATAGACACGAAATTTACTTCCAACTTTTGGATATCCTTGATGGTTGGTCTGGAGACCAAATTATTGTTTAGCATAGCCTATCACCCTCAAACCGATGGACAGACAGAAAGAGTGAACCAAATATTAGAAGACATGCTAAGGATGCATGTAATGCATCAACCCAAAAAGTGGGAAGATTACCTGCCACTAGTGGAATTCACCTACAACAACAGCTACCAAGAATCCATAAAGATGAGTCCTTTCGAAATCCTCTACGGTAGGCCATGCAGCACTCCAGTCAGTTGGAGTAATCCCGTAAAAAAAATTATTATTGGACCCGACATGTTGAAAGAAATGGAACAACAAGTGATTCATATAACACAAAATCTAAAGGTCGCTCAGAATAGATATAAAAGTTGTGCCGACCAAAAGAGAACTCCAAGAGAATTCAAGACGGGAGACCACGTATATCTCAGAGTTAGGCCCAAGAAGAGTTCCCTAAGGATGGGAGCTTGTGCCAAGTTGGCACCTCGGTATTGTGGACCCTTTGAAATTCTAGATAGAGTGGGACCTGTAGCCTATTGTCTAGCACTCCCTCTCACAGTAAAAGCACATAATGTTTTCCATGTTTCATTATTGAAGAAATATATACACGATTCTAATCATATAATTGACTAGTCTGTGATCCAGGCGGAACCGGAGAGAGAATTCCTGCCAGAACCTCAATGCATATTGGACAGAAAGGAAACCCCACTCAGGAACTGAACCATTGCACAGGTCAAGGTGTAGTGGAAACATTTTGGCCCAGATGAGGCTACATGGGAAATGGAAGATGCCATGAAACAGGCATATCCGATTTTGTTTACTTCTGTACATACACGTCATATTGATAGATAGAACATCAAGGACGATGTTCCTTTAAGGGGGATGGAATTGTAACACCTTGTAATTGTAACTATTCAGATTTGATGGTGGGAGGTGATTGCCGATAAAACCCTCAGGAAAACCACCAAGAAATGATTCAATTAGTGTAAGTTTTATACCTGTGAAGTAAAGGAATGCATATAGATTCTTAAGTAAAATAGAATTTAATCAATGGCTCATACACATAATACACAGAAATTTATACCGGAAACCTTCAACTAGGGAAAACCTCTCTTATATTCATTATATTGAATTTCACCATTCACCATACAATATATACAATTTTTTTAGGTATTCCTTAGATACCAAAACCCTAATCCCTTAATACGGGATTAATTTAGAAAACCGCTAAAAATAGAAAAAACCGCCCAAATAAAAAAATTGGGGGCACTACCCCGAACGTTGCTCGTAACTAGGGGGGCATATCTGGCCCCCCTTCCCCCCCCCCCCAAGAAGTGCCCAATGCACACGAAACAAAGAGAAATACTAGAGGGATCTTCAGACACAGGTGTCGAATCTGACGCGCCCACACACACACACACATGCAAAGAATATAACACATACCCAATATTATCCCACTAAACCTAGGTTTATCATAGACCCAATATAAACTTGATCTATCAAGACCGAGCCAAACAGTCAACAACAAAGGCGTCACTCTGAAGCCAAAAATGAGCTTTAATACCACATATAAGTTTTAAACCCATGAAGTAAAGCAATGCATATATATTCTTAAGCAAAACATAATTTAATCAATGGCCCATACACATAGTACACAAAGATTTATACTGGAAACCCTCAACCAGGGAAAACCTCTCTTATATTCATTATATTGAATTTCACCATTCACCACACAATATATACAATGTTTTAAGGTATTCCTTAGATACCAAAACCCTAATCTCTTAATCCAAGATTAATTTAGAAAACAGCTAAAAATAGAAAAAAACGCCCAAAAAATAATAATTTGTGGCCCTGCCCTGAACACTGTCCATAACCAAAGGGGGGCATACCTGGCCCCCCTTGGGACCCCCCTAGGAAGCTCTTGGTGCACACGACACAAAGAGCACTACTAGAGGGATCATTAGACGCAGTTGTCGAATCTGACGTGCCCGCACACACACATGCAAAGAATATAACACATACCCAACAGTTAGTAGCCCTGATGTTGCATCAGGAAAGAAATTGTTATCCTGAAAAAGAGGATCAAGCCGAAGTATTTCAGTGTTTAGTGATGATTCCACATGGTCTCCTAGAGGTGGTCCTTCACAGTGTGAGGAGGGGGGTGTTGGAGGGAAGTCGGGAGGGGAGGAATTAGGGGGAGTCCAGAAGGGAGTGAGGGTAGGAGACGAGGGACCAGAGAAAGATAGGGGAAGGGATCTGAGGGGATAAATGGAAACCAAACACTCGGAGGTTTGGAGGGGAGGAAAGTCCTGTAATTCCCGAGGAGTAACCACAAAGGGGAAACCCATGATGGGTGGTTGCATATGGTTTGAGATGGGTGAGTAAGGAGGAGATGGGTAGTTTGAAAGAGGGAAAAGGGGGGGCAAGACGGGATCAGAGGTCACCCAAAGAGTATAGGATTCATAAGGCACCAGATGCCTGGGGAGATCGGTCGGGAGCTACCACCTGTCGAGAACTAGGGAAAAGATTCATTAGGGTCTAGAGAATAATCCACTTCATCTTCATAGGTTTCCATAGTGTTGGTGGAGATTCTTTTAGAGAGGAGAAAAAATGACAGACTGTAAAGGAAGGGAGAGGGAGTTGAGCATCGTCAGGAAGAGTTTTAGCCGGAGAGGGTAGAATTCAGGTCGCTTCCTGAGAAGAAGACTGTAAAGGAGAGGGAACGATTAAGGGGGATAGGGATAGTAGACGCCGAGAAAACTGTAGAGCTCCATCTCCCATATATATATATATATATATATATATATATATGATATTTACATAAAAATAATGTTACATTGTAAATATATATAACCTGATACTAATCAAAACTATGTTTTCACATATCCATGTCTACATAAGTTTCAAGTTTTGAGTTTTACTAAGTTGAGTGAGACTACAACTAGCCTACGTTCATCTTAAATGATTAAAAAAATTACATTTCAATGGATTTGATATCTTTTAAAATTTGATAGATCTAAGGTTTATATATATATATATATATAAACCTTAGATCTATCAAATTTTAAAAGATATCAAATCCATTGAAATGTAATTTTTTTAATCATTTAAGATGAACATATGTTGGTGTAAGTAAAAGGAAACTTAAAGGTGCATGGTTTAATGGTTTAAATATTTAAATTTATGTTTATTTGTTTTTTCCTTTATCACCTTTGCCTTTGTTATGTTGCATGGTAAACATGCCTATAACTATATCTGGTTTCTATACATTTCCTTAAGAATTCTATGAGAAAAATTTATCTTTCTTGTACATTTGTTTGACTTAAAAGTCAATATAAGTGTATCCATTCACTTATGGCCATATAAAGACTTAAGCTACATACAAAATTAATCTTATTCCCACCCCTATAAGCATGAAGTCAAGTGAATTTATTTTATGAGTACCATAGTTAAAGCCAAGGTGTGATTCCAATGATTTAAACTAGTAGGCTCTCCTTCTCCATTGCTTCTAAAACTTAAGGAAGTAATTCTTAAGATGTGTACTTGGGATATTCTTTAAATTTGAACATTTTGCTTAATGATTTTAATAAATTTTTACCAAATTTTTATAAAAAAATATAATTAAAAGAAGAAAAAAAATTAGATGAAGGTTTTTTTTTACTCTTTTTTAGTCTTGTATTTGGAATTTCAATGGAGTATATGTGAGTATATTTTGATGTTGTATTGCTTCAAATATTTTAACTGAACCTTTTTCTATTTGATTCAACTAAATGTTTGTGCTTGTTGAAGAACATGAAAATGTGGTTTCATAATATTTTTTTCAAATGAAAGAAGTGTAATATTTTTATTTCATAAGATGGAAAATACACATTATACTTTGCACCTGCACAAGGCATATGTTCCATACATGAATTAACAATGATAATTATATATGTGTCAATGATAATAGATGATAATAATGGATATTTCCTTATATCTTGAAAACAACCATCTTAACACAAAAATCCTTACAAACACAGAGACAAAATGTCAAGGGACTAAGAGAAGACATCATACATAAAATAACCAATCTTCTATTGAATATATAATCTAATTATAATAAGGATCGAGGGGTGTATTCAATAACCACCCCTTAAATGTCAAGGGACTAAGAGAAGACATCATACATAAAATAACCAATCTTCTATTGAATATATAATCTAATTATAATAAGGATCGAGGGGTGTATTCAATAACCACCCCTTAATTAGCCTTAGATATATGGATAATACCAATGTCTATTGATACACCAAGTTTTCATTTCTCATCTACCTTGTAATTAACTCCATGAAAACATGCTCGAAGGAGATGTGGCCAAATCTATCCTTTGATAAAAGAACCTAATCCACTATGCTTGCAAGGATTAGATTTCGAAAGATATAATTTCCATTCATACACTCTATAATGAGTTGTGAACCACCAAAGACTTGGAGGGACTCAATACCCATCTCCAGAACAATCTAAGCAAAGTTATTGGTGCACACAATTCTAAACAGTTGTTTGAGCCACACCCTAAACCTAAGTGGAAAGAGTAAGAATTAATCCATTTATATGAATAACTACCTCAACACTACACATGCTTGAATTTACTTGGGAATATTTTTAAAACAAAATCCCCTGCCACCTCCTTAACAATCTCTAGAGTAACCACTTGCCTAGGAAATTTCCTCTTCACCTGAATACTAGTGCCCTCAAGAAAGTATTTGACCCTCTGGAAACCCTGAAGAACATTAGGCACTTTATCTTAAACAAATATTCATTCCTAGCTAGTCATAAGGCCCAACTAACAATCTAAGGGTCCATCCACCCTTAATTATAAGCTTTAGCTAAACACTAAACACTAACCACCCCACACTCCCAAACATCCAATTAATGTTGTTTCTGTAGATAAGAGTTCTTTAGAGAAATGAAAAGAAACAAAAAGATGAGATATACATCCACCTTGTTCTCTACATAGAAATCATATACACAAACCATTTTGAGCTCTCATTTGAAGAATTTCCCATGTTGAGAATTTGTTTTTTAGTGCCATCCAAAAGAATAATTTAATTTTTGAAAGAAATTTTATTTTCCATATTTTCTTCCACCACCAAGCTAGTTCAATGTGCATGTCATTTTTAAACAGAAATGTGTGATCGAGTTTCATTGTGTAGTTTTCATCAATTGGATTCCTAGAACAAACAAGTTGGTCCTAACTAGGCCTCAATTTGATATTAATTAAAACCAACTCTTGTGTGTATTCCTTCCATTCAACTACCAAGTTATCTTCCATACCCATATCCCCAGGCGTTTTCCAATCATTCCTCCACAATGATATTTGTTGATAAGTAGACACCTCTCTTGGTGCATATTTAGGTTATCGAGGAGTGCCTTTGAAGCCCCTAACAAAGTATAAGAACCTTTGCATCCTATCCATGGGTCAATCCAAGTTTAATTCAAGATCCATCCATACCTTTTCATTCCAACCAAGAATCAATGAAAGGGAATGATATCACTAGTGCCTTCCATGTTTTTATAGAATTTCTAAAACTCTTTAGGTAGGATCTATCCAATCTTCTACATAAATGGTTTCCATATACTTTTGTTTTATCTCCTATTGCCACAACCCATTCCCAGTACACACTCTCTGTAACGTCCCCAACTATGCTCAAAGGCCATGTCACATCAAAATTTGAGCTCTGATACCACATTGTTAGGTATCCATCCTTCTAGATAAGTCTTGTTACCACATTGTAAAGTCTCCACCACCGCAAATTTTCTATATAAAGCTCTGATATCAATTCTTTCTTCTGCGGAAGAAACTCGTTGAAACCAATAGTGCGCATCACTGGCTTTGTGCTATGCATCGCTACGTTTTCCTAGTGCACACAATCGATCTCATACCACATGCAACAACTATGTCTTAGTAAATTTGTGCGCTCAACTGTCATTGTGTCGGCCGCATCAACTGTCCCTCAACATGCACGATATTTCTAGGTTTTTGCTAGAATCCATACAATTGTTGTTGAATTTACTTAACAAGATAATGACTATAACAATAGAAAGAACTCATAATACAAATATGTGTGCAACCATTCTTATGTTACGCATGGGATCTATCCCATTCACATGCACAGACTAATACCACTTTCCACGCATGATGATTCAAGCCTTGCCTTAGAATTCCATAACCGTTACCACATAATTATCTAATAGGAAACACTTAAACTACCATGCTCTACATCTACAACAGTTAATTAAAACTAACAATATATGCACAACCAACACAGTTATGTACCAATTCCATAACATAAATAGCATAAACATTGACATGTTAAATAGTGTATAAACAAATATAAATTGTCATGGCCCATGCCCTGCATATGCAACAAACATGCAGTTCTACAACATATATAATCCACACACATACACAATTGTAACACATAATATATTTAGCATGCATATGCACATTACTAAAAGAATAATACACATAAGAAGATACTTATATGTTTTTGTAATCCACCAACTGTGCACAGACCTCAGACGTTCCTCCCAGCCATAGACTCCACAGCTCAAAAATTCTCAGCAGCAATTCACCCCCAAGTTGGGGCTAAAACTCCACCTGGGAAAAGAATTCCTAAGCCAAGATAAGGTCTATCCACAGTCAAAACACTCATACAAATGTGCCAACCCCAACAAATAGAATACAATCCCTCATTCCCCACATGCTTGTCCCACCCCAGGAAGTGTGCCCCTTCTCTGCTCAATAGTCCTTTAGTTGCCCCACTTCCCTTCTAGGGCTTAAGAAACAGGCTAGACAAGAAGCCCTCAAATCCCTATAGCTACAACTATGCACCTTGGGAAAACAATTCCCAACATTTCTCCCACCTGGAGAGAATGCTTACAGAATTGACAACCCACTTCTTCGACAAACATGGGCCTGACAACCCGCTTCTTCGACAAACATGGGCCTGAAAACCCACTTCTTTGAAAAACATGGGCTTGTAAACCCACTTCTTCGACAACCATAAGCCTGACAACCTGCCTCTTCAATAACAGACATGCCTTCCCAAGTACATGGATATGTGATGGTAGCAAGTTACAGCCAGATATAGATGAATTCCAGAGGAAAGTTGGTTTGCATCCTGAAGGAATGAGAAAAATAATTGAAATACACTCAAAGCCAAAAATATATTTGCATAATGATAACTGGACACTTGTCACCTTAAGAGCTAAATTGGCTCCACTTGGTGACCCATTCCCATTCATTAGGAACTTAGGATAAATACATATCCCATAATTATACTTTTGGAAATATTATTAAAATATTCCCTTTAAGCTTCACACCCCTTTCCCATTCTAGTGGAGTTTTAAGCCCCTCGTCTTTTTTCGTCTGATTGGTATGCACGTAGTGATATGTTTTATTAATATCTGAGTGAAATTACATTTTACACAAATAGGTGCAGTGGCCTTTGTCACAATCCATGCTCTCCAGCCTAATAACCACATAGGCCCTCTGGCCTTAATATACATATATATAAAGGATCTCTGGCCCCAAAAATATCTTATCTACAAACACGGTCTAGTGCACACTTTGAAGCGATCCTCACACACTTTTCGAGGTGCATGCAAAGCTATTAAATGGGTGCACACTCTTCCCTTGGTTCACACACATGACAATCCTCGCGCACTTACTCAAGTGCATGCAAAGTTATGAAATGAGCGCACACTCTCTCCTTGTTTCACATGTTCTTAATTGTACCCAAAACTTGTGTGCCACACCTCACCAACCTATATATACAATCACATTTATGTTACAATTTGGGTTCAACCTAGGGGTATTACATTCCCCTTCCCCTTATTTATGCACCATCCTCAGTGAATGATGTACAATCAAAATTTCAAAAGTATATAAAAAGATATAGGTACTCTGTGTGTATAGCATCCTCCTGCTCCCAAGTTTCATCCCGAGGACTGTAACAGGTCGACTGTACCTTTACCAATCATATTACTCGATTCCAGAGAAACTTGAATTTTCGGTCTAATATGCACACCGATTGAACTTAGAAGTCACCTTCTTGATCCACCTGAATCACATTCCAATCAATTACATGATTAGCATCAGACACATACTTTTTAAGTAAAGATACATGAAACACATTATGGATGCATATGGATTCAGGAAGTGCAAGCATGTATAGGACAGGACCAATCCTCTCCAAGATTTCAAATGACCCACAATAACGTGTTGCCAGCTTTAAACATTTTCCTAACTTAAGTGAACTCTTCCTAGCTTTCACTTTCAAAAACACGTGGTCACCCACTTTAAATTCTCTGCGAGTTCTGCATTTATCTGCATAAATTTACTGCATGTCCTGGGAAACCTTTAAATTTTGTTTTATTTTCACCACCTGCTCTTCCATTTCCCTAATTAAATTTGGCCCAACTTCCATAAAGTGCCTCAATGGGATCATCTTTAGATATAATTGATACCCATTATTATACACAAACTCAACCAAATGTAAATATTTTTCCCATTGCACTAGTTTTTCCATCACATACATTTTTAGCATATCTAATATCACTTGATTTACCCTTTTTGTTTTCCCATCTGTCTTTGGATGGTAGGGTGTGCTAAAATTCAAATTTGTCCCAAATTCTTTAAATAATCCCTTCCAAAAATTGGATGTGAACTTGGGATCTCTGTCAGAAACAATTGTTTGAGGCACACCATGAAGCTTGACAATTTCCCCCATATAAATATCAACAATGTTAGCTTCCTTGTGTGCAAGTTTTACATGAATAAAGTGGTATATTTAGTAACCTTGACCACCACTACCATGATGGAATCATGTTGCTTGGTTGTTCTAGGAAACTTGTTGATGAAATCCATTGTGACAACTTCCTGTTTCCACTCAGGAATGGATAATGGTTGTAGAATACCAACTAGGGGTTTGTGCTTAAAATTGACTTTTTGACATTCCAAACACCTAGCAATAAAATAAACCATTTCTTTCTTCATACCTGGCCAATAGTATTGTTTCTTGACAACTGCAATTGTCTTTTGGTAGCATGGGTGCCCAACATAAGCCACATTGGGCATTTATTTTAATAACGTATTTTTCAACTTCTGAGAATACGGTACATAAACTCTACCCATGTACATGAGAATTCCATTCTCTTTTAACTCAAAATCTTCAATTTTCTATTGAAAAATAACTTGTTGTAGCTTTGCCTTTATTTCCAAGTAGTGTCGATCTAATTTTGCAGTTTCTAACATTTTGTCTTTCAAATCTGATTTGTACATGCTAATGGTTGTAACATGCATCTCATGTACTCTCCCACTGACTGCATTAGCCACCTTGTTCTCTTTACCCTTGATATGATTTATATCAAATTCATACTCACTAAGGAAGTCTAACCAACTACTTTGCCTGACATTTAGAGTTGGTTGTCCAAACAAATATTTCAAACCACTGTGGTCTGTCCTCAACTCAAATCTTCTTCCCATGAGGTAGTACCTCCACATATTCAAGGCATGCACTATAGCTGCCAATTCTAAATCATGAGTAGCATAGTGCCTTTCATTATCTTTTAATTTATTTGATTCGTAGCACACCACATTCCCATTATGACTAAGGAATCCACCAATCCCTTTCTTTCATACATCAGTGCACACAATGAAATCTTCATTAGGATAAAAAATTCTCAAAATTGGCGCACTTTTCAACAAACTCTTCAAGTGTTGGAAGCTCCTTTTACAATCAGAAGTCCACTTAAATCTCACACCTTTCTTTTGCAATTATGTGATTGGGTGTGCAATATTTGAGAAGCCTTTAATAAACCTGATGTAGTACCCTGCAAGTCCCATGGAAGATCTCACCTCTACGACATTCCTTGGTGTTGGCCATCCTTCAATGGATTTTGTCTTTTTTGGGTCCATTGTGTAGAAATTTTAATACAAATTATGTATTGCATGGATTCTCCTGATCTAACAATTATATTCCACTGTTAAATACATAATTGTTTCTACAAATATTCTTGTGGAATTTAAAACACGATCGCCAATTGCAATATCAAGAAGAAAGATCAATCGCACATAACACAGATGTTTTTACCAGGAAAGCATAAAGCTAAAAACCCCACTATCATATATTATGTATATATCATGGATCATGAAACAATCTCATACAAAACTCTAATCCAAGAGCTCTCAATACAATATACAATCATCTCACACTGTCATACAAAAATTGACAAATTCATGTGCCAATTTACTGCTTCTAGACAACCTGCCTCCTCTACGTAATCCATGTTGATGGAAATACCTGCAATGAATGAATCCCTCTTGCCTAGGCTATGCATTCCTCATGGGCACATCCAATGTGTGTGTGGTTGCATGAGTGCACTCACTAATGTCGCAACTAATAGTCAAACTGTCCCTTTCACATGTTATATCAACCGAGTCTCCACTAGATCTGACATGCATGTAGTTAACAGTGGTAATCTTCAGTTGCGTGTGAGATCACTAATTTTGAATTATGTAATTAATTAATAATTAATTTGTTGATCTCTCACTAGTGTAAGTTCAGTTACAACTAGTACAACTGAGCTTAACTCACTTAACTGAGTTAAACTACTTCACAACTCACATAACTACACATCCAACTCTATTACAACTTTGAATCACTCAGTTACAACTAATTCGACTTGCATGTTCCACTAGTCAACCTCTGAAATTGAATTTCCTATAGCTAATCGATTTACCACTTCAGTTAACTATTTCCAAGTGCTCATTGAGAATAGACTAATATTTATTGTCCAACTATTATTAAGGGATAATAATAGTCGACATACATCTATAAATAGAATTTGCTCACCATCTATAAATAGACATCATATATAAATAGAATTTGCTCATCATCTAAAAATAGACTTCCACCTAAAAATAGCCTGAGGCTCCATCCTAGCATGGGTGCATAATTTTCACTAGGATATTCTTGTTGAATCTCAACACTCCCTCTCAACAAGAAAGGGATTATCCTTCACCCCGATCCTGTCTCTATGGTATTCAAATTTTCTCCTGGTGAGCACCTTCGTCAGAATGCCTGCATCATGATCTTCCGTAGGAATGTACTGAAGCAACATGATCTTCTGCTGCACACAATCTCTGATATGATGATACAGGATATATATATGTGTTTATATCTATCATGAAACACGGGATTAATAGAGAGTCTAATGTAAATCTGATTATCACAATGAATCATTGTCGGATCTAAATGAGAACCAAACAAACCAACCAAGATCTTTCTCATCCATATAGCCTCACATGCATCTTGACTTGCTGCTATGTATTCTGCTTCCGCTGAACTGAGTGCCACAGATCTCTGTTTCTTGTTGTACCAAGAAACAATTGTAGATCCGATACTAAAGAGGCCCCCTGATGTGCTCTTTCTGTCCGTTGGGTTACTCCTTCAATCTGCATCCATGAAGCCATGCAACTTCACCTCATCCATCTGTCTGTACCATAATCCATACTCAGATGTGCCCCTCGGGTATCTTAGGACATGCTTACCCGCCTTCCAAAAGAGCATGGTAGGCTTAACCAACGCTTGAATCAGTTGGTTAACCACATAGCAAATGTTTGGTCTCATGTTGAATAGATACATTAGCGAACCCACTAACTATCGATAGACAGTAGCATCCACTACCTCTCTAGAAGTAGCATCCTCTTTCCTCCAGTTTCCTGGAAGAGGATTATCCATGGGTTTGCATCCCTCCATGTGAAACTTACCCAGTATCTCCCTTGCATACTTTCCTTTAGACACAAAAATTTCACCATCTCGCTGCCATATTTCCAATCCAAGAAAATAATGAAGGAGGCCCGTATCCTTCATCTCGAGCTCCTTTGCAAGGTCCTCCTTGCATGAGTGTATCAACTGCTCATCACCAGTCAATATTAAATTGTCAACATAAAGAACAATGATTAAAATCTTACCCTTGTAGATCCATCTCGAACCTACCACTGATTTGTCGACTGGTCTTGGGACAATTTCCCATGCACTATTTTGACAATGGAGTCATACTCCTCCACCATTGCATCAACCCAAGTGGGATCCTACACTGCTTCCTAAAAGGAAGATGGTTCAGTCACAATACATTTACTCATGAGAGCTATGTATCCAGTAAATCGATCAGGACACTGTCTTTGTCTGCGCTGTGAAGTAGGGGCTCCTACATTCTGTGCAACATCTAGTCTCAATCTATCAGCTTTCGTGGTGCACTTTCTTCCATTTCTAATGGATGGCTCTGCATGAGTGGCTTCCTCCATTCCATGAATCTCCTCATGTGGTTGATCCACATCTTGAGACTCGTCTTTGAGAACCAACAGTTCCTCCTATGAATGCAAGTCTAGATCCCTCTCAAGTGACAACTGCATGGCTTTCCCCTCATCGAATTTGGTATCATGTCGCATAACAATCATCTTATTGTTAGGAAAATACACACGATAATTATGGGGTGTTTTTGTGTACCCCAAAAATATCCCAACTTCGGCAGTCAGCTCTAGCTTCTTTCTGGTGTTCTTGGTCACATGGACATAAATAGATGAGCCAAAAATCTTAAAATGAGAAACATCGGGTTTCTTACCAGTGAAAGCTTCTTCAGGTGTACTCATGCCAAGTACTCTATGAGGACAACGGTTTTGCGCATAAACCACAATGTTGCATTCTTCCACCCACAAATGCATTGGTAGGCCCTGATCATGCAACATCGCTCGTGTTGCACCCATGATCATTATATTATTCCTCTCCGCGACCCCATTTTGTTGTGGGTTATGAGGTGCTATGAGTTCTCTTCGAATTCGTTCTTTTTTGCAAAGTCTTTGAATTCATTAGAGATGTATTCTCCGCCATTATCGCTCCTCAGAGCCTTCACTTGCTTCCACGACTGTTTCTCCACCAATGATTTAAACTCACATAACTTTGAGAATGTTTGATCCTTCTTCTGCATGAAGAAGATCCAACATTTACGAGAAAATTCATCAACAAAAATAACATAATACTTATGTTTTGTTGTTGAAGCAATCGAGAATGGTCCACACACATCTGTGTGAATTTTCTCTAGGATCACCGAAGCACGGTTCTCCTTTTCATGAAAGGTGGACTTTACATACTTCCCCATGGTGCAAGCCTTACACTGATCTAACTGAGCAAGTGTTCCCATTGGAAGTCCAGTAGATATTTGCTACATGATTTTCAAGGCTCCATGATGAAGATGGCCCAATCGCCTGTGTCGTAATTCGCCCTCATCCTTGCTCACAACTTTTTCTGCCTTGCAAATAATGGCAGCACAACCATCTACCTTCATCTTGTAGAGATTCTTAACTCGAATCCCTATCTTCCTAATTTGACCCATTGTTTTATGTCGCAGAAAATATTTTCCATCGCTAAAAACAACGTCATAGCCTTTGTTCTCCAACATTGCGACTAAGACCAACTTTTTCTTCAGACCTGGAACATGCATAACATATTTCAATTGAAATGGTTTACATGACTCGCTCTGAAAGGTAATGGTACCAATACCAATCACACTATATCTTCCATCGTCGCCCATCTCTATATGCATTTGAGATCTCTCTCCTCCAAGTCACTAAAAAGCTCCTTATCTCCCGTCATGTGGAAGGAAGCCCCACTATCCAAATACCACACTGATCCCAATGCACTTGATGCCATGCATGCGATCAAGGAGTAGTCAAGTTCAAATTGCAAGGCAAGGGCCTCACCAGATGCAGCTCCAACATCCTTCTTGTTCTTCTTCTTCTGTGGACAGTTAGTAGCGAGATGCCCATGTTCGTGATAGTGAAAACACTTCACTTTGGAAAAATCTAGCTTCTTGCCTTTAGACTCGGATTTTGAATGGAATTTATTCCCCTTCCCTTTTCTTGCCTTGGCAGCCAAAGAACAATCCTCTTCATCATCATTCTTTGATGAAGAGCCATCTCTAGTGTTTCGCTTGAACTCCTCCTGCACCAAATCCAACCATAGTCATTTCCAATCTGGCAATTTTTCCCTTCCATTGACAGAGTCTTGATAACTGTGCCAACTTTTTGGAATTCCTAGGAGAGACAAGATCACCAAATCATTATCAATGACTGTTATTCCCACACTCCCCAGCTCATCCCGACATTGGAAAAACTTTGTGAGATATTTTGGAATGGAGTCGCCCTTCTCCATCTTGATCTTCCTGAGTTTATCTTTTAGTGTCAATTTCCTATGGTCGTTGTTGTTTTGGAATAGATCCGTCAAAGTCTTCCACATTGCATATGGTGTGGCTTTCCCATGGAGGTTTGAGACAATGTGGTCTTGTACTCCCTCCAACAGGATCCTTCTCGCCTTTTCCACTTTATTTCGCCATGCATCAAGATTTGCAGCCTCTGCAACATTTGGCTTAGGAACATCTTTGTCAATGAATTCCTTCAAGCCATTGTCTTCGAGGACTGCCTCCATCATTTCCTTCCTAGCAATGTAGTTCGAGATTCCCTCGAGTGCATACTCTAACCTCAAGCCATTGAAATCCATTTCGGTCTTGAATCAACAGTAGCACCAAGAAAGTATTTCTGCAAATTCGAATTATGTCCAATCACAAACTCAACTTCTGCAATTTCCTGTGCTCTAATACCATGTAGAAATTTTAATACAAATTATGTATTTCCTGGATTATCATGTTCTAACAATTATATGCTACTGTTAAATACAAAATATCTTCTACAAATATTCTTGCGGAATTTAAAACACGATCGCCAATTGCAATATCAAGAAGAAAGATCAATCACACATAACACGAATATTTTTATCGGGAAAGCATCAAGTTAAAAACCCCACTATCATATATTATGTATATATCATAGATCATGAAACAATCTCATACAAAACTCTAATCCAAGAGCTCTCAGTACAATATACAATTGTCTCACATTGTCATACAAAAATTCACAAATTCATGTGCCAATTACTGCTTCCAGACAGCCTGCCTCCTCTGCGCAATCCCTGCTGATGGAAATCCCTGCAATGAATGAATCCCTCTTTCCTAGGTTTCACATTCCTCGTGGGCACATCTAATGTGTGTGTGTTTGCATTAGTGCACTCACTAATGTCACAACTGATAGTCAAACTGTCCCTTTCACCTGTTATCTCAACCGGGTATCCACTGGATCTAACATGCATGTAGTTAACAGTGGTAAATATTTAGTTGCATGTGAGATCACTGATTGTGAATTAATTGATTAATTAACTGATCTCTCACTAGTGTAAGTTCAATTACAACTAGTACAACTAAGCTTAACTCACTTAACTAAGTTAAATTACTTCACAACTCACATAACTACACGTCCAACTCTATTACAACTTCGAATCACTCAGTTACAACTAATTTGACTTGCATGTCCCACTAGTCAACCTTTGAACTCGAATTTCCTATAGATAATTGATTTGCCACTTCAGTTAACTATTTCCAAGTGCTCATTGAGAATAGACTAATATTTATTGTCCAACTATTATTAAGGGATAATAATAGTCGACATACATCTATAAATAAAATTCACTCACCATCTATAAATAGACATCATCTATAAATAGATATCATCTATAAATAGAATTTTCTCATCATCTAAAAATAGACTTCCACCTAAAAATAACCTGAGCCTCCATCCTAGTGTAGGTGCATAATTTTCACTAGGATCTTCTTGTTGAATCTCAACACATTGCTATCCACTCCTTTGAAATGATATGACCCAAATAATGAATCTGCCTCTGGTAGAACGATAACTTGCTCAACTTTGCATACAACTAATGTTCTCTCAATACTTGCAACACCATCCTCAAGTGTTTATCATGTTCTTCTTCATACTTTGAGTAAATAAGTATGTCATCCAAAAATACAATGACAAACTTATCTAAGTACTATTCTTTGAAAATACCATCCATTAAACACATGAAGACAATTGGTATTTGAAAACCCAAATGGCACTGCAGTAAAATCAAATTGCTTGTTATCCAGGGATGCATAGATCCTAGGTACATTTATGCCCATGTTCTCCATTGTATCAACTTGTTGTATATTGTGAACAATCCTCACTTTTTCACCTCTGGGAAGACAATATTTGTATATATGATCTCCCTCACAACCCCAACACTTCATTGGTTGTTGCCTTGGTATTTTCCCCATTGCCTCTGTCATTCTAGGCTCCTTCGAAGTTGGTTGTCCCTCCAAATTATTTTTGATGAATGGTGGCTTGGACCAATTCCTCCTCTACGCCATCTTTCCTTTCTTCTTGTCTTCCCAAGCCTTTTGGTAAGTGGGTTTTCCTCTATGCTGATCATAAAGACACTTGAATCTCCTTATAGTTTCCTCCAATGTCTTGGGATCATCATATTGTATCTTATCACTGATAAATGATGGCAGCCCACTCAAGTACCTCTTAATCTTAACATGTTCATCCTTGATTAAAGAAACATACTTTAGTAGCTCTACAAATATCCTCTCATACTCATCTATGGTCATACTTCCAAGATTAAGTTCAAAGAACTCCATTTTCTTATCATAGTAATGTTTGGTTAAGTATTTCTTTTGAAAATAAATCCTAAACTACCTCCAAGTAACCTTTCTCTCATCAATGTGTTGTACTTGCACAAACTGGTCCCACCACATTGATTCTTTTCCCTTGATTTGGTAGATGGAAATTTTCCCTTCTGCCTATGAAGAGTAATTATGTAATTGTAAGTACTTTCTCATGCATAATATCCAAGTATCTACATCCTCATCCTTCTTGTGCTCACCATCAAAAGTAGGAGGATCAATATTATACATTTCTCCTTGTAGCTCATCCACTCCAAACCTCCTCTTATGCTTCCTGACGGGAGATGAGCTTGAACTACTGCATGCTCTCCCAATTAAATGTCTTGGAGAGTGATGGATATGCCTGCCAACACTTCTTGTTTTTCTTCTTTCACTATGAGACCCGTGTCTCCTCGATTTTCTTGACTTGGTCTCCTTATCCATCTTTTTCTCAATTATGTCCAAGTTTTGTAGCAACTTGATGTTGAAGCCATATTGTTCCTCCTTGGATTTCATAATCTTATCATTATCATGTTTATAACTTTGGACGTCCTTTTGCAAAAAATTTATGGTCTTCACCAAATTCATGCTTTCTTCCTTGGCTTCTCCATGTCCATTTGAATCTATACCCTCATCACCCATATTTTCATACATCCTTCTAACCTAATCTTCATGGTTATAGGTTCTTTATGGATATTCCATGCTTCTGATCTATGTGTTGATCATGTACTGATCAATTGTTGTTAACTCTACAAATGTGCAGGAAACAAGATTTGTTAGAATAAATAATTTATGAAAACCATAAATACTATGCACATTTTGTTCCATAAGTGTATCATAATCCTTTCTTCTAATTTCTAGTGAATTTAACAGCCTAATTCAAAATTCTGAGTGAATATTGGACTCCTTTGTCCAGGACTTTACCTCCTCTTTTCTCTCCTTTTCTTTCTTTCAAAGCTCATGTGTATACCAATTTTGTGTTATACACACATATCTATCACACGTGAATGCTCTATAAATGCAATACCAAGCGCACATACAACGCACTAGTATTCAATGTGCACAACCTTTATATTGGAACTAATATTTAGCGTGCTCAACTTTTGGGTTTTGCGCATCATTATCTAGTGTGCACAAATTTTGTGTCACACACCAATATTCCACACAATTTACAGATTTTCTCTGTGTCGTGCCAACATTCATTGCACATCGTCTCGCACCCAATACTCAATGCAGATATCCAATCTTTCCCCATGCAGCGCCAATATTCCATGTGCATGTACTACGCGCCATTAATTTTTCTTTGTGCGATGTTCATATTTAATGCATGCTCACTGTACATCACCAATATTCAATGTGCACGCCCTGCATACTATTATTATGCACACACCCATCAATTATACATGGCATCCATATTCATCGCACACATAATGCACTCCCATATTACGTGTTCTCCACTAGTTATATACCCCACAGTTCCAATATTCAGTGTGTACACTCCACACATCGATGTATTCCATGCACCATAAGTCCTGCACTATGCAATGCCAAAATTTAGTATGCACACACTGCACACCAATACATAGCGCACACGAGTCCTTTCTTCACTCAATTGATTTTTCCATATTTTTATCTTGTGACACCATGACCATCATAAAAATTTCCTTCTCGCCAACTTCATGTGGATCTCTGGCCCATACAAGTCCAGTGTTGAACCAAGAGCTTTGATACCACTTTGTAACATCCCCATCTCTGCTCAAAGTCCATGTCACATCAAAATTTGAGCTCGGATACCATGTTGTGACGTATCCAGCCTCGTAGTTGAGTCCCATTACCACATTGTAAAGTATCCACCACCGCAACTTCGTTATATAAAGCTCTTATATCAATTCTTTCTTCTGCGAAAGAAACTATTTGAAACCAACAACGTGCACGACTGACCTTGTGCTACGCACCGCTAGGTTTTCCTACTGTGTGAAACCAGTATCGTACCACATGAAAAAACTATGTCTTAGAAAATATACACACTCAACCATCATTGTGTCTACTGCATTGACTATCCCTTAGCATGCACGACATTTATAGCTTCGCGCTAGAACCCATACGATTACTGCTAAAGTTACTTAACAAGATAACGACTATAAAAATAGAAATAAATCATAATACAACTATGTGTGCAACCATTCATATGTTGCGCATGAGATCTATCTCATTCACATGCATGGACTAATACCACTTTGCATGCACGATGATTCAAGACTTGCCTCAGAATTCCATAACCATTACCAAAAAATTATCTAATAGGAAACACTTAAACTACCATGCTCTACATCTATGAAAGTTATGCATAACTAACAATATATGCACAACCAACATAATTATGTAACAATTCCATAACATATATAGCATAAATGTTCACATGTTAAACAATATATAAACACATACAAATTTTCATGGCCCATGCCCTGTATATGGCACAACAAACATGCAATTCTACAACATATATAATCCACACACAAATGTATATACACAACTGTAACACATAATATATTTTCCATGTATATTCACATTACTCAGAGAATAATACACATAAGAAGATACTTATATTTTGTTGTAATCCACTAATTGCGCACAAACCTCATATGTTCTTCCCAACCATAGACTCTGCCGCTTAGAAATTCTCAGCAACAAGTCACCCTCGAGCTGGGGCTAAAACTCCACCTGAGAAAAGGATTCCTAAGCCAAGCTAAGGTCTATCCATAGTCAAAACACTTAGACAAATGTTCCAACCCCAACATATAGACTATTGTCCTTCATTCCCCACATGTTTGTCGCACCCCAGGAAGTGTGCCCCTTCTCTATTCAATAGTCTTTTGATTTCCCCAGTTCCCTTGCAGGGCTTCAACAACAGGCCGGACATGAAGTCTCAAATCCTTTTAGCTACAACTGTGTTCCTTTCTCTCACCTGGAGAGAATTATTACAGGCCTGAAAACCCGCTTCTTTAACAAACACGAGCTTGAAAACCCACTTCTTTGACAAACATGGGCCTGACAACCCACTTCTTCGACAAGCACGGGCCTGAAAAATCGCTTCTTTGACAATCACGGGCCTGACAACCAGCTTCTTCGACAATCACGAGCCTGAAAACCCACCTCTTCGATATCACACATGCCTTCCCAAGTACAAGGTTATGTGATGAAAACAAGTTACAACTAGATACAAATGCCTTCCATAGGAAAGTTGGTCTGCATCCTAAAGGAATGAGCGAAATCCCTAAAATACTCTCAAGCCCAACAATATAATTCCATGATTATAATTGGACACTTGTCACCTTAAGAGATAACTTAGCTCCACTTGGTGACTTGTTCCCATTACTTAAGAACTTAGGATAAATGCATATCCCATAATTATACTTTTGGAAATATTATTAAAATATTCCCTTTAACTTCACACCCCTTTCCCATTCTAGTGGAGGTTTAAGCCCCCTGTCTCTTTTCGTTTCATTGGTCTGCACACAATGATATGTTTTATTAATATCCGAGTGCAATTACATTTTACACAAATAGGTGTAATGGCCTTTGTCGCAATCCAAGCTCTCTAGACTAATAAAAACATAGACACTTTGGCCTCAATATACATATATACAAAGGCTCTCTGGCCCCAAAAATATCCTAGCTACAAACACGGTCTGGTGCACACTTTAAAGCAATCGTCGCGCACTTTATTAGGTGCACGGGAAGCTTTGAAACAGACACACACTCTTCCCTTGGTTCATGTGCACAACAATCCTCACACACTTACTCAGGTGCGCGCAAAGTTATGAAACGAGTGCACATTATAGCACCACACAATGGTCCTTTCTTCTACCTTTATATACATTCAAATCCAATCATTATGTGCATAATCATTTGTCTTTAAACAAATAACTAAGTATTTTAGAGATTTATTGAACACTATCTTCGAGAAAGGTAGATACTCCTTTATTGTAGATGATCCCTAAAGATATTATTTAAAGAGATGGAGTATTTTTGGGTATTTACCTCTGTGTCAATGACTTTCATGTATAAGTCCAACATTTCTTTGTATCTCAAGGCATCGCGACAAGTTCCATTTGCAAACAAAAGAACATCATCCACAAAAACAAGGTCGGTTATAATAACATTCCTGCAAATTTCGATTCCTCTTAATATTCTTGCTTCCCCTAAAGAATTTACCAGCTTACTAAGGCCTTCAACTACTAGAAGAGAGAGAATTAGAGACAAAGGATAACCCTATCAAAATTCTCTGCAGGAGGAGAAAAATGATGGGATCGATCCATTCAATAGAAATGTTAAGGAAACACAATTTATACAACCCTCTATCCACTTAACCTAGGAAGATAGAGGCCAACATGAATCAATATGAGTCTAAGAAAAATCCAATTTACTCTATCATAATATTTGTAGAGATCAAGCTTCACAATGAAGGCATGGATTTTCTTGGATTTAACTATGTGAATACCCTCATGTGCTACTCCAACATTAGCATGTATTTCTCTACTACTTAAAAAACCAAAATACTTCAATAATATTACCCCAGAGAGAATTGGATTCATTTTTTTTGTTATAACCTTCGCAATGATTTTACAAATAATATTACAAAGTGTCATAGGTCTATAATCTTCAAAGGTTTGAGGGGCATCCTTTTTGGGAATCAATGCTAGAAAAGTAATATTCATAGCCCCCATAATTTTCCTTGAAAGTCTAGACTCCTCCACAACACCCAATGAATCTTCCTCAATCATTTCATAGAAACACAAGTAGTACTCCATTAGCCACCCATTAGGGCCAGGTATCTTATGCTTTTGAAAAAAATATAACACATGTTTTAACGCCTTCAATATGACCTCCATCAAATGCTCATTTTTCCCATCCTCATAAATCTAGGAAATTTTGAAGTAATATTTACTAGTTTAGCTATGTTTATTCTACATGGGTCTTTGAAGCGATTTTCAAAATGACTTACCAATTTTTCAATTATTTCTTGAAACTTTGTCACCTTTGACCCATTATCCTTTCCAATGTCCCATATGGTGTTTCTTGTTTTTTTTGTTTTTTGTTTTTTTATTATGTTTGCATAGAGATGAAAGAACTTAGTAATTTTGTTCCCCTGAGACAACAAAACAACTCTATTTTTTGGTGCCATTGGGCCTCTCCCCAAGAAAGAAAATATTTCCTTGCATCCTCCAACCTCTTCATTGCCAATGATTATTCCTCTAAGAAAATACTTCAAATATTGTTAAATATATTACATAGATATGAGTTTACACTATGACTAAATTAGCATGTAAATTTTGGAAAGTTTCCTTTGCTTGCAGAATAGTGTTGGGTATGTGTTATATTCTTTGCATGATTGTAGGTCCCTTTAATGGGGGCCTCGGGGGAAGATCCCCCAAGAAATTTTTTTGGAGGGTTTATTCGTCAATTTTTTGGATATTCGTCAATTGTTTTGACGTTTTTTCTCCTTTGGCAGTTTTGTGGTGCATTGTGTTTCAACCCATGGTTTTCTAATTTCGGTTAAGGAACTAGGGTTGTAATATAATCCAGGTCAAAGGATTAGGGTTTTTGGATGTTGTGGGATGTTATATATTTTATTTTAAACAATGATGTTTGAAGATGATGAATAAAGAATTAGAGGTGTGACTCTAAACACGTTGTTGGTTTTCCTAGTTTGGGTTTCCAGGGTAAAATATCTATGTAATGTGTGTGTGCCATTGTACCTTTTATGTTTTTATTAAGAATCCATTTGCAATAATTAATTGTACAAGGTTAAATTCTACATTTGGTATTAGAGCAATTATTGGATTAATGGGGACTCTTTTATGGCTAATGGTTTGGATCGGGTTTGTGATAAACCTTGTTACAATGGGAGATTTGTGGTATCAATTCTTCAATTGGAAATAAATGGTGAGTAGTTCAAAAATAGAGATCAAGGAATTTAATGGGAAAATTTTTGAGTTTTGGAAATTAAAGATGGAATATATGTTGGTGGACAAACATCAATGGATCATTGTGGATCCAGGTATTGCATCTACAGGATGTCAACAAAAGACTAGGAAAATTTGGATTGGAAGGTGAAGAGAACAATCTGGTTGTGTCTCTCATATTCAATATTGCTAAATGTGTCAGGGGATGCTACAACCAACTAATTATGGGACAAGTTAGGGGATTTGTATCAGTCTAAGTCCCTGGTAAACAAACTCTTCCCACGAAAGAACTGTACAACCTGAGGATGAAAGATGGAGACTCTATTACAAAGAATTTGCATGCCTTCAATATTGTGGTAAGTTAGTTATTATATGTTGATATTAATATTTCTAATGAATATAAGTGTATTAGTTGATTATTCTCTTTACCAGACTCATGGGATAGTCTGATTGTGGCCATATGTATCAATTCAACTACTTTAAGTTTCAATGATGTGGTCGCATCCTTGTTTTTAGAGGAGATGAGGCAGAAAAATATGGAAAGCCAAAGCATTGTTATCCCCTACCCCAGGAATAACTAAGGAGATCATGTATTGAGGCCCACACACATGGAGTGCCAAGAGTTGAATGACATGAGCATGGCCCTAGAGGGCCCCTCTTTTCTTTAGTGCAGTCCATTCATCAACAACAATAGTATCCATCCCACCATCCTAGTCCTGAAGTAGTAGTAAGTATTTCTTCACGAGGTAATGAGTCTGGGTATCATGTTATGTGTCACTCTAATTCTTGAAGCATTTAAATATGTTGCATTGAATTCTCCTTCATTTCATAACATTTGCTTGGAAATTATGCTATTTTACTTGTTCATACATGGAAGGGTGGCACGATGCCCTAGTAAGTTGATCTCCCTTTAGGATGGGTTTCCACTGGGTGGGTCTGAGAAAGGTCATCGTTTGTTCCCTCCATACTTACCACTTTCCATATTCATTCCTCTCATCTCCCCCTACCTTTGTTTAATCATTGTGTTTGCCACACTAGGAAGGGTTGTACCTTGCCTTGTGGGAAGAAGGGGCTAAAGGCCCAAAGGGTAAAAGTAGCTGGAAAGAGTTAAAAGAGAAAGATGAAACCTTTGAGATGCTTCACCCATGGATTCTCGAGAAAGAAGTAAAAGGATTCTCAATAAGAAAATGGAACGTATAAGATAAATAAACACTCAAGGTATTAGTTGGTGGATAGGAGGTCTCATCAAGAGTCGACCTATTATGATAATGAACATCTAGCGGTATGACACTACCACCTATCAGGTCACCAAACCAGGGTAGTGACTTTTGGTGGAATAGCCAAGAGAAAGGGGTCTCATAATGAGCCAACCTTCTCATCTCCGTGAAATGTTTGTGGATAACGTTATCGCTTCTAGTCACCAACCAGGACAATGTCCCTCAACTATTCCCTTGAATCATAAAAAATGAAAGATCAAAAGAAATGAACCTAAGAATATCAGAAAATGAATGGGCTAGGAAACAATGACATCCATGACAAGGTGCAACTCGCCCACTACAAAGGCACCCACACATAAGATTTACATTTCTTTGTAATCACTGCACTCCATGCCCAAACACTACCCCACACCACCTCATACACTCACATAACCTCAATTGGTTCTTACCTAGGAAAAACCCCAAACTTAAAGGAGGATTAGCCCAATAGGACATCCCGAGACCTTCTCCAAAATTGACTTGTTAAATTACATAACGTCTTTCAACATTTGTATGGGTAAAGGTGGTTTTGATGCACATGTTTGGCTAACTTAATTATTAGATGTGATTTATATGTTATGATCCCTGTGAATTATGAACCCCTGAAGGGCGTACTTGTTGTTGTTGTAGGACCTTTCCTGGTGGACATGTACACATGGGGGAATGATTAGGTCAGACCTTCATGGGGATGAAATCCCACATATGGATGTTGTAACCCCAACCAGGGGCAATAAGACATCAGAGATTTGCACCAGGAAGAAAGAAGGACGTCACCTTGGAGGCACCCTGGCAAACCTAGACCCAGGAGGATCTTTCTTTTCCACTTGTACATTGACCTTTGAGATCCCATGACGTCACCATCATGACTCTGGATGTCATCCAAAGCTAGGGTTTTCATTTTGAGGGAATTTGTGAGCTAGTTGGCATGTGTGGGCATCATCCAGGGCCTTTGGAGGCAAAATGTTCAACATTTGGAGCCCAACATTCCATCTTAGGGGATCAACGTCACCCTAGAAGGGCATGATGTCACCCTTTGAAGTGTTTTAAGATGCTAATTAATTTTATTTATGTCTAATTTGAATTTATTTGAAAATTGGCTAGGTCAGCCTTTATTTGACCAAGAATTAATTAAAGTTCACTAATTTTGTATAAATAAACAAAAAGTACGTTCATTTTTACATCACAACAACTCACAAAAAAGGAGAGGTATGAAATTTGCATGCTAGAAGGGATATAAGATGAAATTGTGAGGCACACTCTTGTATAAGGTTGATTTTTTTGCAAGTTGGATCAATCTTGGAATCTTTTATGATGATCTTGGATGGTGTTTCATGATTATTCTTGGTGAAAGTAGGTAAAATCTTCTTTTTTGTCATATATTGAATGGTTTATGTATGGTTTTATTTTCTCATACAAGATTATGAAATTGCATGATATGATTAATTCTTGAAGTAAGGAACTTAAATTGTTACTTTCTTACTTTCTATTTGCCAAGATTTTCATTGAATTGGTCTAGTAACTAGTGCAGCCCTAGAGTCCTAGTGCAACCCTAGAGTCCTAGTTTGCTAGCACTCTAACATTTTGACCTAGTTATCTTTGCCTAAGTTCTTATCCCATAAGAAGCTTAAGGAGAGAAAGGTGTTAGGGCCTAGAATTGCCTACACCCTAGTATCTTGTTTTCTTGAGGAAAATGCATAGGGGGACTTAAGTTACTACTTCTCCTATACATTCCTCTTGGACTTTTGTGCACTATCAAAATTGATTTGCAGACTTAGATGAAGTCATCCACTTGACTCCATAAGCCCTAGAAGGCACTAGTTCTAGCCTCTCTCTTACTGAAGGATTGGTTAAACACTCAAACTCTCTTCCTTGAATCTTTTGCTATCTTCTACTAACCCTAAACTAGACTAATTCATTAAATAACTTGTTGTTGTTGCAAATCACTGATACAACCATACTAATTCACACTAATTTGTTGCATACACCTACATAACTTGCACCTAACTCATTCAGAAATTTCTCGTGAGAATTTCCAAATAATCTACTAGATAAATGCTAAGTTTGTATGGTATTTTCTTGCAATTCTGAGCACTAGAACTTGTTGATGTTACAAAAGATTGCTATAGCCATATAACAATAACAATTTCTCTACAAAATTAACATTTAAGGCTAGCGAGAGTGATCCAAAAATGAAGGTATTACTAATAAATTGCAAGTTAGTTTAATGTACTTTATGCATCGGATCGATAATAATGCAAAATACATAAACTTATTATCTTGTTTGCAGAATATAAAATGTGACTTTTACTTGATGCTCATTAATGATTAAAGAGATCATCCATTGATAGCCATGATGTAAATGAAGAGAAGAGAACAAAAAAACATAAAGAGAAATAGAGACAAGAACTTGTTAACGGAGTTCACCAATCGTTGGCTACGTCTCCGAGCCCGCTTCCAAGTGGAGGACCTCTTTATTGCTCTTTAAAATGCTCAAAGTTCTCTTACATAGGCTCTTTGATGTTACAAAACATGCTTCATATATGTTGTGAAAGACCTCCTTTCTCATATTCATACATGCATCATCAAACTCCTCTCAAAAACATGGCAAAAATTCCTCTCAAATCATGAGAAAATGCCAAAAATTACAAGTTGCTCCTTCAAATACCTGCATCAAAAAGTCTCCCTCAAGCTTCAAAAAGCCTAGTTTTTATAGTTTTCAGGCTCAGATGAGGAATCCCAAATTCCCCTGAAGATATGGCCTCTTTCTGCGATCAAATCCCCCTCTAAATGGCCAAGATATCCTCAAAAAACCAATTATGGTCATTATATCAGGCAAAAACCAATTAAAATTACATAAACAGGGTAAAAAACCCACTTTTTAACAATAATATGGGCTTAAGCCCCCAAATGATGTGTGCGCCCCCTATTAATGGTCACATGCAACTTAATATGGCCAAGAACTAGCCCAAAGGGCTAAGCGTTGGCCCATACTTCGCGCTAGCTCCCAATTTTATGGCGCGCATATCATGGAACTGTTGGTTAAAGGATAGACTCCCGAGCATTAATATGGATACGCTCCTGGTTTTTGGGGAGGATACATAGAGACACACCCTTTTTTTAATGGATGGTAGTTTTATTAATGCTCCCATGCCCTTTTTCTGATCAGTGGTCACATTCAAGGATAGAACCATGGGTTGGGGCTTAGCCCCAGCCCCCCCTTTCTGCCACATTACAATCTGGAATTTAAATAATTATAATGTGGCTTGTATAAACAAGGCACACACATGGCGCATTGGTGGTTTTGAATATTCCCAAGACTTTTCTATGCCAAAAGGTCATGCGATCGAATCCCATGAGCTCCAAACTTTTGGATCAACCAACAAATTATGGGGTGCCACGTGGCAGCCCACGACTAGGCCACGTGGCACCAAACAATTTGTCGAAAATGTGCCACTTGTCCAATTTTGATTGGATCTTTCATCTTCCCAGTCAACTGCTGCAGTGCTGCCACATGTCTCTGCCACATCAACCACCAAATGATGGGGTGCCACGTGCTAGCCCACGACTGGGCCACGTGGCACCAAATAATTTGTCGAAAATGTGCCACTTGTCCAATTCTGATTGGATATGTCATCTGCCCAGTCAATTGTTGCAATGTTGCCACATGTCTTTTCCACATCAGCATCATTAAATAGTTCTGGTGATGTCATGTTGACATCGACATTGACTTTTTGCCAATTGACCCTTTGACTTTTTTCATTGTTTGAACATTTGATCAGAGTGCGATAACTCTCGCATACAGAGCCCATTTGAGAAAGTAAATATATGGACGAAATCAGTGTGACGAGCCAGTCACAATGGAATTGGTTTCACTCAATTATGAGAACTTTCATTTTTGAACATTTTCTAAGCCTGAGGAGCCTCCTGGATCACAAACATATCCAAAATTGCTTGTGACAATTAATAATCATTCTTCCTAGTTAAAGCTACGTTTTCTTGTCCTTTTCAAGCAATTTCAAGGAATTTTTTTTTGTGGCTATTACAAAATACTTATTGTTGTTGTAAACTATTACATTGCTGCAATTTTATATCAGCTAACCTATTTTTTGAAGGTTCATGGTCTTATGAAGTACTTACATCATTTTTTTGTACTTGAAAGATGCCATATTTTCTTTGTTGTCTTTTTCTAGGCATGCAAACTCCATTTTTTACCATTGCTTCTTCCCTTAAATACCTTAAGAACCTTTTGACTTGAGTGACCAGTGAGAGGGAGATTTTCTCGCATCCTTGCCTTAGTTTTATCATCCCTTTAGGTCACTCGGGACCTCTCCCTTGGGGTAACTTTGATATACTCCTAAACAAAAGGGGTTTCCTATTAAGGTGAAAATGATAGGTCACTCCATGTTACACCAATCTTTCATTTACTTGCCTTTTGATTTGGGCAAGTACAAATTGTGCGATAACATTTTGGCATCGTTGTTGGGGAACACTAAGTCAATATTCCTCAACGACACTTTTTTGGTAAGCCTTTATCCAAAGCCTTCTTTTCACAAATATTACCTAGCAACTCCATTGAGGGTGATTCCCTCATCCCTTTGATAATCCTTAAGAGGATATCTCATGACTCCACTAACCTTTTCCAAGGTGCCACCTTACTCTCAATTTTCTGATATTTCCAAGTTATGGGATCATGGTTCCCTGGGAACAAGTGTATCCGACTATTGATTTCAAAAAATTTCAAGGATGCCCGCATTATTTTGATGAAAAATGGTTAAACAACTCTCCAAGATTCGGAGGCCTCCCAATTACTCACATTGTATAATTCTTGAAGTATATAAGTGAGATAGAATTGGAAGGGGAGGATGTTCTGATAAAATTGTTCATACTTTCTCTGTCGTACTTTTTACAAGATTGGTTTAAGGGTTGTTGTGAAGATAGGGGTATATCATCTTTCGTAGACCTCATCAGTAGGTTTATTGAGTTTGTCAAACCACAATTCCAGACATATGAAGATTCCCTTCAAAATCTCACAGTAGCCCTAAATGATGAAAGATTCACCATTGATATTGTAGAAGATCTCAGGGATGTGTACCATACTCAATACCAAGACCCCTCTGATATAGAAGGAGATATTTATGAATAAAGTTGTCAACCCCTTGAAGAGGAATAAGATTTTTCCCATGATTCGATAGAATGAAGTAAAACTTTAACTAAAGAAGTGAATTATGTGGATGAATCATTAGTATCCACTCCTCCATCCGATGAAGTTCTCCAAGATCTTATCTCTTCTGCATAAGATGAAGAGAATGAGGTGAGTTATTTTCCTTTCAAGTTTTTTGATGACACTTTATTCTATGATTTAGAAGGTGAAGAAGTAAAGGAACCCTTGGAAGAGCCAGGTCCTTCATTTTCTGATGAAGACATGATTAAAGAGATGATTTTTGGGGATGATGTACTAGAACCTCTTCCATTTGATGAATTCATCCAAGCCATTGACTCTCCTGCAAAACAAGAAGTGAATACGGTAAGTTATTTCCCTTTCCAAGATTTTGATGTTGCTTTATTTTATGATTTGGAAAGTGAAGAAGTACTAAAGGATCCATTGGATGCATTAAATCCTTCATGTTATGATAAAGGTAGTGACATGGTTGATAATATTGATGAGTTCATACATGTTGGAAGATGTAAGTGGGATGTGATTGGTTCTAATTAGGATTCCATTTATGATATGGAAGGATATCTTTGAATGTTTCCTTTACAACAATCCTATGATGTTCCTAATAATTTTGATGTTTGGAAACAAGATGATGATATAATTACATAAGTTTTCTGAGCACCCAAGGATGACGAAGATAGCCACCCTTCAAACTCTTTGAGTCAATATTTTAAGCCTTTGATTTTTCACGATCTCTTTCTGAGATGGATTGAGCACTTTCCTAGAAGTGTGACTTGGCATAATTGTGTCCCTCAGTCCTGCCTCCATGAGCTAGAATTTATGATTTACGATGATGTGTCACATGTTATAACTCATGTTATTTTTGTGCTTGACTTGTCATTGTTTTGGTTTATGATGAAGCATAGAGACATGTATTATGAGATATTGCTAGGATGGTTTCATTGGTTATTTGACTACACCTAGCATTCAACCAACATGTAAGTAGAGGTAGGCAGGCATTTTCATCCATTGTATATACCATCTGCATATCATGTTAGGATAGTTGTAATTACATTTTACATATTATTTTGTCTCACTTGTATATATGCATGCTCATGATCATATGTTAGATTAGAGATGCTCTTTTATTATCATATTTGAAAAAGGGGTGATATCACCACCCTAAGGATTACTGATGCATTTTGTTGAGATTTAGTAGGCACAAGTCATACCAGAGATGTTGAGGTTCTTGTGCGCTCTATAGTGAGCACATGTCCCCGATTTGGAGCCAGATGTTATCCCCTACCCTAGGGATAACTAAGGAGATCATGTCTCGAGGCCCATAGGTCCTAGACACAGAGTACAGAGAGTCGAATGACTTTAGGATGGCCCTAAAGGGCCCCTATTTTCTTCAGTGCAATCCATTCATCAACAACAATAGTATCCATCCCACCAACCTGGTCCACAAGTAACAATAAGTCTTGCTCCATGAGGTAATGAGTCCGGGTATCATGGTATTTGTCACTCTAATTCTTGAAGCACTTAAATATGTTGCATTGAATTCTCCTTCATTTCATAACATTTGCTTGGAAATTATGCTCTTTGACTTGTTCATACATGGAAGGGTGACATGATGCCCTAGTAAGTTGATCTCCTTTTAGGATGGGTTACCAATAGGTGGGTTTGAGAAACATCATCGTTTGTTCCCTCCATACTTACCACTTTCCATCTTTATTCCTCTCATCTCCCCCTACCTTTGTTCAAGCATTGGGTTTGCCACACTAGGAAGGATTGTACCTTGCCTTGTGGGAAGAAGGGGCTAAAGGGCCAAAGGGTAAAAGTAGTTGGCAAGAGTTAAAATCCAAAGATGAAACCTTTGAGATGATTCACTCAGGGATTCATGAGAAAGAAGTAAAATTCTTCTCAGTAAGAAAAGGGAACCTATAAGATAAATAAGCACTCAAGATATTAGTTGGTGGATATGAGGTCTCATCATGAGACGACCTATTATGGCCATGGGAATGTATCAGAATTACACTACCACCTATTTGATCACCAAAGCATGGTAATAACTCTTGGTGGCATAACCAAGAGAAAGGGGGTCTCATCACGATCCAACCTTCTCATCTTCATGAAATGTTTGTGGATAACATTGTCACTTCTGGTCACCAAGCCATGACAATGTCCCTCATTTATTCGCTTGAAGAATAAAAAAATGAAAGATCAAAAGCAATGAAGCTAAGAATAAAAGGCAATGAATGGGCTAGGAAACAATGGCATCCATGACAAGGTGCAGTTCGCCCTCTACAAAGGCACCCAAAGGTAAGATGTACATTTCCATGTTATCACAACACCCCATGCCCAAACATTAACCCATACCACCTCATACACTTACATGACCTAAATTGGTTCTTACCTGGGAAACACCCCAAACTTAAGGAGGATTAGCCCAATAGGACATGTTATCCCCGATATCTAGGGATAACTAGAAGATCATGTCTCGAGGCCCACATGGTCCTAGACATGGAGTACCGAGAGCAGGATTGACTTGAGCATGGCCCTGGAAGGCCCATCTCTCTTCTTCTTTGTCAGATTCATCCAGTCAACAGTAGCAGTTTCCATCACCACCGGCCTAGGCTTGCATCGGAGAGGACTCTTTCTCCATGAGGTAATTGGTCTGAGGTATCATGGTATGTGTCATATTTGATTGTTATAACCTTCTTATATATGCATTAGGTTCCTTTCATTTCTGATGATTGCTTGGATCTTACACTAATCCACTTGACCATTGTTTGGTTGATTGATTGGGTGACTTAGCAAGTTGATATTCATGGGTTTTGGTTAGCCACCAAGGGGGATTTGCAAAGCCATCATCCGCTCCAACCATCTTATCATATTTACATCTTATACCCCGCTCATCCATCCCATTCCCCTAGTCTGTCCATTAGGATGACCTTTCAAGGTTACACTTTGTCTTGTGGGAAGAAGGGGCTAAAGGCCCAGGGGGTAAAAGCAGTTGGTAAAAGATAAAAGCCATAGGAAATAAAACCTAGAGATGCTTCGCCCAGGGGAT
>JZKD02S1675045.1:210042-278877 GCA_000966675.3 Picea glauca
CGTGCGCGCACGTGTGCGTGTGCGTATGCGTGTGCGTGTGTGTATCTGTGTGTGTGCGTGTGCGTGTCTGTGTGTGTGCGTGTGCGTGTCTGTGTGTGTGCGTGTGCGCACGTTCGTGCCATTGTATATTTTTTGTTTTGATTAAGAATCCTTTTGCAGTAATTAATTGTAGAAGGTAAAAAACTACAAATAGTTGTCGATTTGACTTTCTTTATGTTGGACTAGAGTTGAAACATGGTCATATTTTCCTTACTTGGATAAAAAAATAATCCATTTCCTTTTCATGATGTCCTTTAATTCCACATTATGAAGACAATAAGGGTTAAATTTGAAAGCCCTAGGTGGCTTTGAATCATTTCCTTCGAGTTGCAAAAAAATGGGAATATCATGATATGCATCTTGAGTCCTAGTCCACGGTTTATATGTGGCAATTAAAGACATTGATTCCTCATTTATCAAGAATATATCAAGACTCTTTTCAATTCCTTCCTCATTATTTTGTTATGGAAGAGAGAGTTTTAAAAGATCCACTTTTGAAATTTTGGAAATCTAACTTTTGTTGCAAATTCAAAAATTTCACCTCAACCTCAAGGTTCCCCAAATCTATTTCTTGTGAAATTTTAGTGTTAGCACTGAATCCGAAACATAAATTACAACCATATATTTTTCACTTTTTTCCAACCCAATTCACAAGGCATCCCAATGAAATATATTGAACACGTTTACTTCAATGCAACAATGTTTCAACGTTTAGGGAATACTTTTCAATCATATAACATATCTGAAAATACTTTAATACAACATATAACATCAATAAATCTGATCCTTTATCTTCAATAAATGTATTAGATCACTTAAAAATTCAATTCAATGTTATGTCAAATAAACATGCATAACTGATGCTAGAATCTACCCAATCATGAAGATACAAAAAACTAAAATTCAAATATGCAAGTACACAGTATTTGGAAAGAATAAACGCTTCATACATATAGAATATGAAACACATGTACACACAAAAAACTTATTTCAAGATGGTACAAGTCAATCCCTCCAAACCCCAATGAGAGAAATCATAATAAACCAACCACCAACTACTCCTAGCTAGGAATCACTCCCAACAAAAGTTGGTCATCCATAATTTGTGTCACACAAGTGTACCTCTAGCTTGTACATCATCACATCACTTGACAACTATTTTCCCAAGCAAGGCATATTAGCAAGATCCATCAAGCATGACATCACATCAAGTTCAAGTCTATCAAGAAAAACATCTCACAATGCATATGGCCTCCACTATAATGCTCTAGTATTCATTAGGGTTTAAAAAACATATCAATCTTGCATCACATAAGAAAATGGTTTACAAGACAACTCTATTGCTAGCTTCCAAGTATACATATCCATCCCAAGGTTCGAGTCCTCAAAACGTGGTTTTTTACCTCTTGTATCGACACAAGCACCAAGACCTCTATGGAACATCAAGAGTACAATAAACACATGTTCTTCCAAGAAAGATGTCAAAACAAGATTAAGACTCATCAATATAGGCTCTTCATGATCTTGGCCTAGTCTCCATTCATCACACAAGAACAAGGCTACAATATCACCTAAGGTGTTAGCTCTTTTCTTCATGTCTTCTCTAGGGTTGGAATCCTAACGTTACCTCATCTTGCTTCACAAGATCCACAACTTCTACAAGAAAAACCAATGATTCCTCTAATGTTATGTTCTTCTCTATGACTCACTGGCATAACACAAGCCCTAGCATCCGCATGCCTTCCACAAGAGTAATATCTCTAAGAACATCTAATCACTATTTTTTTTCTTCATGTCCTCGCCTAGGGTTTACGTCACAAATCCTTAATCTTGCTCCCTATAAGAGTTCTTCAAGAAAATTACAAAGATAACATAAGAGTACAATATGGTCAATTATAACAGAGGCTCTATTCTCCCTTCACATATACTAGATGAGGGAGTCCAACATAAATCATGGAATTAGGTACATACAAGTAACCAACAAGCAAACCCCACATGGATTGATATGCAATACAAGGATAACAAGTATCATACTATGGATTTACAAGACCCCAAGGTGGTGCACCTTCCCAACATGATCCTCCTTGGACTTAATTCCCCTCCTCCAAAATGGTGCATTATACAAGAATATGTTAGTCCAACACACCCTCTTCCATGGTGGTTCATTGTCCAAGCATCCTCATGCAATGTGTTCCTCCTCTCAAAGTGTGCCACATGTCTTCTTATGCCCAATGATACTCAACATGTGTGCCAAAGTGGTTACCATGCTCCAATCATTTTCCTTGACATATGTGTTCAAGGCCACAACTAGCCTCCATGAAGTATGCTCCTCAACCCAAGCATACTCAAGTGAAGTGTCCAACCTCCAAGGTGTATTTTATAGAGTCTGTACCTCTTAGGGATAAGTTCCCTCCAATTTATTAGCACTCATCCTAGGTAGCTTCCACTCTTAATCAAGAAATTGATTCACCATGTTGTGTGCATCCAATGGGTTAGTCATCATGTCCATTATGATAACAAACTCCTAAGTAAGGGTGTTATGCTACCCTCTAACCAGGGTCAAGCATCCACCCTAACTAAGCCATCCATATGTCCATGAAGAATCATCTAAGGGACTAGGATACCTTACACTTTACTAACTAAGTGAAACACTTTTAGAGTAACCCCAAAATTTAACACTCCCTTTTTACAAGAAAAGTGTTTTTTGTAACAACAATCAACTCCCCATGAATCTGCAACCTATAACTCTTGAGCCCCCAAAAAACTGAAAAAATAATCCTCCATCATCATAGAACATCATACATACTCTACAAGAGACACTCCCAAACATACAAGTTCACACACCTCATCATCTAGAAAATCACTATTCATAAAGGTGTGTCTCTCTCTAGGAAATCATCTAAGAAATATTCAACTCAACCTATGAATGGTGAAAATGTAAGGAGAACAATATTATAACAACTTGGTTAACACCATCAAGCCAAGGTACTCCCTCTTCATCTCGAACTTCCTCTTTGTTAGGTGTTCCAAAAGAATAATGACCATTCATGGAATTGAAGGAATATAACCCTATATCATTGCTTCTTGTATAATTTTAAAATGACTTTAGAACAAGGAAGACATCAACAATAACCTTTGAAAAATCTTACATCCCTAAATTCAATGTCATGGGCCAAAATTCTTTGGCACCACAAATTCAAAGGTTGTTGGGGATATCCTACAAACTTTATCACATCTCTAACACAAGTGTATCAAATTTATCAAAAGCACAATATCAATTCTACATACATCTCAACTCATCGATCATGAAATACCAAGTTCATGGAAAAAGCATCATCAACCCAAAAAGGGTTATCATCAAACTATGAACTTGAGTCCCTCTCATGCACATGCAAACTTCTGACAACTGAAGAAACAACCTCAACTAGGTCACCTCCCTCTTTTTGATAGAATTGTGAAGTAAGAGTAACATTAATGCCAACTCCCTCTTCCTAAGAAAATACAACCTTGTCACTGGTACTCATCACTACTCCCACAAAAAACAAGCTTAGAATCAATTGTTGATTCCACAGCCATAGGTTTTGAACCTATCCCCAAGTTAGTTCTTCGACACCCTTCTTCAATGCCAAACACTCAAAAACAAGAGTACACATATGAAGAATACAACAAGAAATATCTACTTTCCTTGTTCAAGTAAAAAGTACAAATGCACAAGATGAACTACTAAGATTCACCAATATATTATCATTACATGAGCTATCACATTCATGATAAATCTCTCCACGAATGTGAAAGATGTACAACTAATACTATCCCCAAGTGATAATTCTAGAAGATCCCTCCAATCTGTAACAATCACTAAAATTGAGCAAGGTTTCCATTCTTATAAACCCTTGAGTCACAATTAAATCAAAACAAAGCAATCAATAATTTTTAATCTATCACATAATGAATCATCCCTTCTTGGGCTCCAAAAATCAATTTAACAATCACATGGTTAAGCATGCATATCACATGTATCAATCCACTTCAAACACCGACATCTACTAGAGAAATTCAATCGCCTATCACTAGGCCTCTTAGGCATAACACCCACTAAAATAGATCACATACCAACCATCAATGAAGTAGATATTCCACCTATAACAAGGGAAAACACACTGGAATTCACTGGAACAAATCAATCACCCATTGAAAATAAGCCACATACCAACCATGCATTAAGTATATATACCAACTTTCATAGGTGAAAATACATTGACATCTATTGAAATAGAGAAGTTATCTATTACAAGTCCTCTTGGGCATCACACCCACTAAATATAAATCACATAACAACCATCGATGAAGTGGATCTATCACCTACCACAGGTGAAAACAAACTCTCGTCACAAGAGAAAGTAGGGTTTCAACCCATAAAATACTTTAAGGGTGCAAGTTATCATCTTAATCACATTAGAGTTTCGTCATACAAAAAACACGCCTAGGATCAACCATTGAAATATCCGACCTTCAAATCAACAAGAAGGGAATCTCAGTCCATTCAACTCTAAAACTACATTGAAATTTCAAATTTTGTATTTTTATTGCAAATTTAGAAATTTCACCTCTACCTCAAAGTTCCTTGGATCTCTCTCTTATGAAATTTATCCTTATGGGTACATCTAAAATATAAATTACAACCATATATATTTCACATCTATCCAATCAGTTTCACAAGGAAACACAAGAAAATAAATATTTAACAAGTGTACTTCAATGCAACAAAATTTTAGCACTTAAGGCACACTTCTCAAGCATATAACATATATAAAGATACTTTATTACAATGGATTATAACAATTGTAAATATACTCTTTTATCTTCAAGATATGTGTTAAATCACTTAACAAATTCAACTAAATGATGTCAAATCGATGTGCATAACTAGTGCTAGAATCTATCCAACCATGAAGATAACATACGTTGAAATTCAAATGCAAGTATAGAATATTTGGACAACTAGAACACTTTATATATATATATATGAAGTACATGTACATAACAACATCTTATCTCAAGCTCGTACAAGTCAAGCTCTTCAAACCCTAGTCAGGGAAATAATAAGAAAACCATAGCCACAAAACTCCAAGGTGATGCACCCTCCAAGAACGATCCTCCTTGGGATCAATGCCCCTCCAACAAGATGGTGTTATATCACACATTTTGTTAGTCCAATGCTCTTTCTTCCATAGTGGTTTGTTGTCCAAGTATCCTCATGCAAGGTGTTCCTCCTCTAGCTACGTGCCACATGTATTCCTATGCCCAACACTCTTCAACCAATGTTTTTTTTTTAAGCGAAATTTCACCAATTTGGCTAAATTTACAAATTTTGAAAGAAAATTTGGCTAAATTTCTTCAAATTTTCAATCAAAAAAATAAAAAATGTAGCCTAATTTATGATAACAATTCTCCATATATTGTTAATTTTCGCCTAGAAATAAAACTTTTTCAAGAATATATAATTGGCTTCTTAACACTTTTCGCCAAATCCATGATTGTGCATTATAAATTTTAGGCAATATTTGCTACATCTAAAGTTTTAGGTAGCTATTGATACTCTTGGTAATACCATGAACTTATATTTGAAATCATATAAGTATTTGTATGAGACAACATTTTTTAATACTTGACCTTTTTTGTTCACTTATTTCAACATATATATGGTATACCATGTTGTACATAGTGTTTTCAAATTGGATTTTTTTAGCAAGTTGAAGAAAATGTTTTATGTATTTATAATGATAATTTCCAATACCATTGTTTTTTGTTGTAAGTTTTCTATAATTTCTATGAAAGGTTGATTTTTCTCTAGATGTTCTAATATGGTATTTAGTATTATTATTTTTCAGTGATGCACAAGTGACATTCATGGATTGGTGTTTTTTCCTAATTTTCAAGGTAGTAACAAAATATTAATGGGTTATCGCCTAAGATAAACGATAAGGTTTTTTAATAAATATGATTTGATCGCCAAATAGTTTTATAAGTTATAACATATATGATTTGAAAAAAAAAACATTGTCTTCAACATGTATGGCAAGTTGGTTATTATGCTCCAATGATTTTCCTCAACATATGCTTGATTCCATAACCAACCTCCATGAAGTATAATCCTCAACCTAGGCATCCTCAATTCAAGTGTCCAACCTCCAAGGTGCATATCACATGTTCCATATCTCTTAGGTCTAAGTTCCCTCCTCCAAGTCCCTATCACTCCTCCTAGGTAGGTTTCACTACTAATCAAGCAATCTATTGTCCACATTGTGTGCACCCAATTGTTTAGTCATCATGCCAATTAGGATAACAACCTCCCAGGTAAGTGTGTTATGCTAACAGTCTAACCAAGGTCAATCATCCTCCCCAACTAAGCCATCTATATTTCCATGAAGCATCACCAAGGGACTAAGAGACTTAGATCTATCACAGTTAGGTGAAAACAATTTTGGAATAACCCCAAAATCTAATGTTCACATCTCATAAATTTTCCTCGTCAACCTTATGAAGGAAATAATGGGCTAAATGATCCATTCTATTATTTCCTTCCCAAATGTCCCTTTGACTCAACACAATTAAAATCCCCTCCTATAATCACAATTTTTTTTTTTAAATTCCTATAATAGAAAGTACTCATCCTAACAATCTTGTATATTATGATATGGATCATATGTATTGATAAAAAAAATATGTTATTATCCAATCTTGGAGAGAAAAAAATATATTCAAATGGAATGTAGTAGAATGCTTAAGTTTTTCAACAATGGATTTGTATTCCAAGTATCAATTAAACCTCATGACCTACCATTGAAGTCTTGAGCCAAAAACTCCTAATTCTTTAATATCCTTCTTAGAATGATGATAGCATATAACCAATCATACATTGTCTCTTGAACTAAAATAATGTTGGGTTGGGTTTGTGTAAAACAACCAACTTGTGTTTTGCACCCTTTTTAGGAAAGAACTCAAATCCATTGAATTAAAATACATACCAATCATTTTGTCACCTTTCTTGAGGCACACCCTACTCTAAGGGCCCCATGAAATGTATTTCATTTCCCACACTTAATCTCCCTCTCTTATTTTTTCTTTGCATGGAGCATGTAAGATTTTCTTTCCACAATACCATACCCCCAATTTGGTTGACTTGTCCTAAACACCATTATATTCATGGATACCCATCATCAATGTCTTTCTTCCTAGTAGATATTAGAATATACCTAGGATTTTTTAGGACTCGGATTCCAATTCTTCCTCTCCCCCTTCTCTAGCAAGCCCATTATCTCTAAAACCCTTAGAACCTTATGTGGCACTCTACATTTACATAATTTCTTCCAAAACCAAAGCTAAAAGGATTATGCAAACTATTGAATTATTTATTGAACCCGTGATTCCCACCATAAACTGGTCCTTACATGGGCTTATTTAAAAGCACATTCTCACCATAAAATATTGAAGGAGTGAAGAAAAGGTTCAATAAATTATCCTTGCCTTGTGAAAGACCCTACATAATATGAAATTGCACCACCAAGTTATATTTCAACATTCGGTTGAGGACTGCACCTCATTGTGAGAAGACATTATCCATTCTTCCCATTCCATGTTGAATGGGGGTTTGATTCCTCAACTTCCTCATCATTTGTTTGGGTTGATTTCGATATTATTTTCTTGCCTTGAATATTCATGGTTAGATAATACCACATTTTCTCCCTTCACTTTCCTAGATTAAGTTTCAATAAGATCCTTTTCAAAACCCTCATTGTAACCCTTGAAGGAGAAAAGGGAGATATGAACGACACTATGGCTATGTGAACACCTATTTTTTTTTTTCGGTCTGGTAGTCAATAATTTGAGTAATATCCCACTTACCATACAAAATATTCAAAACCTATTAGATCCCTTGCTTGAAATCTAGATCCACACAAATTTGAGCTACATAATTTTGTATCTTATTGTTAGATTGACCATCCATATCAATTAATACCCCAAAATTATTTCAAATCATTTATAGAATAAATGGGTGACATAATTTGATTGAAAGGGTAAGTAATTTAACCGAAATTGGTTCTAAAACTACCCTTTCAGTCATAGTGTCAAAACAAGGACTCCATGGCTTTAATGAAAAAAAAAAAAAACTCCAGCGCCAAGTACCCCTAATTATTTTTCATAGTATAGAACATAGTTGAAAACGAATCTCAACCAACTTTTCGTCAAGATATGGAAGGATGAAAAATAGCCAAGCATAAGCCTCCAATGATCTTATACCCAATTTTCCTAGAAGCTTCAAAAATGTATCTACTACAAAATTTCCCAACCAATGTGAACTTAGTGTAATGCATGAACTTTTCCAGGAATACATCTTCCACTAGCACTAAATGTAACCTCTCATTTTGGGATCTAACACAACCAACTCTTCTTCTTCTAGCCCTTGCACCATGTGCACTATGTAGAAACTACTTCATCCCTTGAGAATACCACTAGTTTGTTCTACCACTCCCATGCCATTTGTAGGTTTCCTTCAATTCACCCTCATCCACAATGGCACTATGGTGATGCTCGAAAGAGTCCAAGGTTAATGATAGAGAAAAACCATTGGGATGAACCATTAAGGTGGTAACTCTTCTATAGGTGAGCCTCACATCTATGTTAGAGGTCAAACAATGTTTTGAATGGGTCTCTTGTCCCGAGATGTCAGCTAGGGTACCTATTGTATTCACTAAATCTAACCTCTTAATTTTTGGATATATGACCCACAACCCGTACACTTTCCTATAGTTTTTAGAAGGAATCATATACCCTCCTTCCAAGGGGTGCCAAGATTTGACACCAGGGAAAATTTTAAGAACCCCACCCCCCCCTAAATTTATATGCATAATAAATGGGTGAATCCCCATGATACATGGGAGAGTGTGAAGGCTATTTTATCAATAACATAATATGCATATATAATTTTTTGGCTAATCTTTCACCAAATTATATAATCTTGTAAAATTTGGGCGAATCTTTCACGGAATTATGAAATCTTGTGAAAATGTGGTGAATTTTCACATAATTATAAAACCTTTTAAAATATGGTACTGAAACAACGTGTTGAAACACGATGCACGCATGAAGAACACTATGCAGAATTAATAAGAATGTTCAATGAATGCAAATATGTTGGTGTTGAAACACCATGCTGAAATACGCAAAAAGAAGACTATGTTAATATACTCAAGTGAGACATTGTTGGGTGTTAAAATTGCCCATTTTTCCTTATCATTTCCATGCCATTTTCATCTCATTCTCTTGTATTAATTCATCCCTATTGTTTACATTTCCTATGAGAACATCAATCATGGAGCATGCACAATTCATTATTCATTCAATATTGTGTTATGTTAAAGCTTAATTCATACTTTACTTGTAAACTAGGATGATGTTTCCTTAGTCCTAACTCCTAATTTGGGTAATTACACAGTCATACCTGTAAACCATGGAGATGTACATATATGCAAATATACTGGTGTTGAAACACTTGGCTCATGATGAAACACGCTCCATGCACGAAAAAGACTATGTAGAATTAATAAGAATGAGTGCAGATATGTTGGTGTTGAAACACGTTGCACACGTGAAGAAGACTATGCATAATTAATAAGAATGTTCAATGAATGCATATATGCTGGTGTTAAAACACCATGCTGAAACACCGTGTTGAAACACGCATGAAGAAGACTATGTTAATATACTCAAGTGACTCAGTGAGACATTGATGGGTGTTAAAATTGCCCCTTTTTCCTTATCATTTCCATGCCATTTCATCTCATTCTCTTGTATTAATTCGTCCCTATTGTTTACATTTCCTATGAGAACATCAATTCTAGAGCAGGTATAATTCATTATTCATTCAACATTGTGTTATGTTTAACATTAATTCATACTTTACTTGTAAACTAGGATGATGTTTCCTTAGTCTTGACTCCTAATTTGAGTAATTACGAAGTCATACTTGTAAACCACGGAGATGTACATATATGAAAATATGATGGTGTTGAAACAATTGGCTCAAGATGAAACACACTCTACGCATGAAGAAGATTATGTAGAATTAATAAGAATGAATGCATATATGTTGGTGTTGAAACACGTTGCACGCATGAATAATACTATGCCGAATTAATAAGAATGCTTAATGAATGCAAATATGATGGTGTTGAAACACCATGTTGAAACACACACGATGAAGACTATGTTAATATACTCAAGTGAAACATTGTTGGGTGCTAAAATTGCCCATTTTTCCTTATCATTTCCATGTCATTTTCATCTCATTCTCTTGTATTAATTCATACCTATTGTTTATATTTCCTATGAGAACATCAATCCTGGAGCAGGTGCAATTCATTATTCATTCAACATTGTGTTATGTTAAAGCTTAATTCATACTTTACTTGTAAATTAGGATGATGTTTCCTTAGTCCTGACTCCTAATTTGGGTAATTACAGTCATACATGTAAACCATGGAGATATACATATATGCAAATATGTTGGTGCTAAAACACTTGGCTCAAGATGAAACACGCTCCACGCATGAAGAAGACTATGTAGAATTAATAAGAATGAATGCAGATATGTTGGTGCTGAAACACGTTGCACACCTAAAGAAGACTATGCAGAATTAATAAGAATGTTCAATGAATGCAGATATGTTGGTGCTTAAACACCATGTTGAAACATGCACGAAGAAGACTATGTTAATATACTCAAGTGACTCGGTGAGACATTGTTGGGTACTAAAATTGCCCCTTTTTCCTTATCATTTCCATGCCATTTTCATCTCATTCTCTTGTATTAATTCATCCCTATTGTTTACATTTCCTATGAGAACATCAATTCTAAAGCAAGTACAATTCATTATTCATTAAACATTGTGTTAAGTTAAAGCTTAATTCATACTTTACTTGTAAGCTAGGATGATGTTTCCTTAGTCCTGACTCCTAATTTGGGTAATTACACAGTCATACATGTAAACCACAGAGATGTACATATATGCAAATATGATGGTGCTGAAACACTTGGCTCAGGATGAAACACGCTCCACGCACGGAGAAGATTATGTAGAATTAATAAGTACGAATACAGATATGTCGGTGCTGAAACACCTAGCTGAAACACGTTGCACGCATGAAGAAGACTATGCAGAATTAATAAGAATGTTCAATGAATGCAGATATGTTGGTGTTGAAACACCATGTTGAAACACACACGAAGAAGACTATGTTAATATACTCAAGTGACTTAGTGAGACATAGTTGGGTGCTAAAATTGCCCCTTTTTCCTTATCATTTCCATGCCATTTTCATCCCATTCTCTTGTATTAATTCATCCCTATTGTTTACATTTCCTATGATAACATCAATTCTAGAGAAGGTACAATTCATTATTCATTCAACATTGTGTTATGTTAAATATTAATTCATACTTTACTTGTAAAATAGGATGATGTTTCCTTAGTCATGACTCCTAATTTGGGTAATTACACAATCATATGTGTAAACCATAGAGATGTACATATAAGAAAATATGTTGGTGCTAAAACACTTGGATCATGATGAAACACGCTCCACGAACGAAGAAGACTATGTAGAATTAATAATAATGAATGCAGATATGTTGGTGCCGAAATACCATGTTGAAACACCATGTTGAAAGACGCACGAAGAAGACTATGTTAATATACTCAAGTGACTCAATGACACATTGTTGGGTGCTAAAATTGTCCCTTTTTCATGATCATTTCCGTGCCATTTTCATCTCATTCTCTTGTATTAATTAATCCCTATTGTTTACATTTCCTATGAGAACATCAATTTTAGAGCAAGTGTAATTCATTATTCATTCAACATTGTGTTATGTTAAAACTTAATTCATACTTTACTTGTAAACTAGGATGATGTTTCCTTAGTCCTAACTCCTATATTGGGTAATTACACAGTAATACCTGTAAACCATAGAGATGTACATATATGCAACTATGTTGGTGTTGAAACACTTTGCTCAGGATGAAACAGGCTCCACGCATGAAGAAGACTATGTAGAATTAATAAGAATGAATGCAGATATGTTGGTGTTGAAACAACTAGCTGAAACATGTTGCACGCATGAAGAAGACTATGCAGAATTAATAAGAATGTTCAATGAATGCAGATATGATGTTGCTAAAACACCATGCTGAAACATTGTGTTGAAACACACACGAAGAAGACTATGTTAATAGACTCAAGTTACTTAGTGAGACATAGTTGGGTGATAAAATTGCCCCTTTTTCTTTATCATTTCCATGCCATTTTCATCCCATTCTCTTGTATTAATTCATCCCTATTGTTTACATTTCTTATGAGAACATCAATTCTAGAGCATGTACAATTCATTATTCAATCAACATTGTGTTATGATAAATCTTAATTCATACTTTACTTGTAGACTAGGATGATGTTTCCTTAGTCCTAATTTGGGTAATTACAAAGTCATACCTATAAACCACAGGATGACGATTGGTAGGATTCAACGTTCATCCTGTCCAACTAATATCTTCACATTTGCAAGTCTTTCTTGCTCCTCAGTATCTCTCAAGTGCACTAAAGTATCGGTCACTTTAAAAGTAAGAATTTAATATCTTTGCATTTTGAGTTTCGTGGAGCAGATAAACTAATTTTATTTGAAGAATTCGATAGAACATTCCCTTGAAAGTTCCTAAGCTTGCCTCTAACTACATTGAATTCCACAATTCGAACATCAAATTGTTCTCTTAAAAAATTCATATTTTGCTTGCATACTGATAATCAAGCCTTCTTAGCATCCTTTTGTCCATATTAAGGTCATATGAGGGGTTTTAAAGCCTACAAATAATATTTTTAAAAGGGCACTACATGAAGTTCCTGCATCTCTCCACACAGGAAAGATGATTGGCGCTACAGGAAGTTCTTGCAGTAGCCTGTTTTCAAGAAAATGACATAGTTTTAGGTTTTTTGTGATGATTGATGGTGAAACATGATAACTACACTATTCCACACCCTAAAATACACATATAACATGAGTAGTGAGACAACCAAAGGTAATGATAAGCCATAATGGCATGGAATATCATATGCTCTGATTTTTCCTTATAACAAGAAGAGGGGGTTTGGAGATGGTTTTGTGATTCTTAGAGATGCATTTAAACATGTTTTAGACTTTAGAGACCATTTTTTTTATCATCAGAAAAGAGTTTTGGAACAATCTTGTATGAAAAAGGAGAAATCAGATTGCTGAAAACAAGGGATTTTCTGGAAATGATTGTTTTTATAGTCAAGTTCAAGCTCAGTCTTTGACCAAATAGAGAGGAATTTGTGAAAAAAAGAGAGGATTTTCTAAAAAACGAGATCATTTACAAAATCCTCTCAATTTTTACATAGGTGTCACGGTGTCTCTATAAAGATACAAGCATATCTTTATAGCTCATTTTTCAAATTTGAAAATTTTGGAATTTATTGTTTTAGGCATCAACTTTGGGAACATATTACGAGGCGATGGGTGAAAAAAAGGAAAGAGTATTTTGTCAATAATATACCCAATAACAAAAACCTCTCTTAGTTTTTACACAAATATTATGGTTTGGGAGATGTGAAGTGATTTTGCAACCCTATTTTTCATAAATTCGCCATATGTTGTAAAATGAGACACTCAACCCTTAGTTTGATTGCACACGTACCAAGAGGAGGTGTCAAGTCAGGAATACACATGGATGTTCAAGGAGGATATTTTTTCTAAACATTCTCAAATATTTGATCTGAGTTGAATGTATGTATTTAATGCTCTAAATTTCAAACCTTAGATTTTAGGTATGGGATTGATTTTCCAGTTTTTTTGTATTCTTGTTGATATGACTAAGTGTAAATTCGACCCTAGGAGGTGTCATCTATATCTATTTTGAGTATATACGATGAAAAATTTGAGGATCTAGTTGTTATCTCAATTATATATGCATGGTTATAGGAATTAAAAAAACAAATGCAGAGACAAGAACTACTACAAAAAGAAAAATATATGTTTAACAGCCTTCCCCAATTGCAAACATGAAGTTTTGCACAATACAAATGAGGGAAAGTGATTCTATTCATTGATATACAAAAATGTATATATACAAGAAAAGTACACAATAAAAACTTGAAACTCCAACTGTCTAAAGCAACCCAAACATTTTAGCTCCATGTAGATGAATTTGTTTACTATGTACACTCGAAGGTTGTGTATTTAGAATAGAGATTACTCGAGCAACTTACCTTGAGAATAGATCACAAATCTTGTTTACCAAAAACTATTGTGATTGTGGCCCATATAATTATGATTGTGGTTATCATGTTGGCCCTTTAAATCCTATTTATTTTTTGTTTTAGACATTTGTTTCTTGGATAAAGAGTTCATTTAGTATGTGTTTGGTCATGGGGATAGACATGTAGACATTTTCTAGTTTGTCTATGAGTGCTCTCAATAGGTTCCATTGCATGGCCTGCAGTGATAGTTTGGTTGTAATATGCGTGTAATTGTTCCGAGATAATAAATGAAAGGAATGGCAAGTTGATTCCTTTATACTTAAATGAAAATCTTCCACCTACCAAGAGGTGGGACATTGTTTTATATTGTTATGACATGTGACCTGCCAGCCCAACTTAACGGCCATGATGACTTCCTCTTAGCAACAACCCCCTTGTGGGGATGCACCAACCCACAAGAGGAGAACATGTCACATGGGGGAATCAAACCCTGGTAGGGTAATAACAAGACCATGCTTTCACCTACTTGGCAAATGTAAAGATTCGTGCAAAAAAAAAATTCTGATTTCTCCCTTAATGTTTCCTCATGAACCATTTGTCAATATTCTGGATGCCAATAGTTTATACAAAAATAAAGAAGTAATGACAACATATTTAATACCCTAATATATATCAACAAAACAATATCTCAGACTGATATTTTATTTCTAGTTTCAAGAGTGAATACATACACAAAAATCAACTTACAAATTGTTTAGATCTGACCTTGCTTAATGATGCTTGCTACAGGTCTGATATAAGAGAGTTTGGTTGTCGTAGAATTGCTGAGAAGTTGAATCGTTCCCCTCTTGGCCACCAGAAATTCTTGGGTTGTCACCTACAGGCCCACAAAAATGTTCTTCTAGGAATACATCCTCTTCTTAATAGGAAACTCGCCCCACTAACAAGGATATCAGTTATAGGTAATGGGTATTACGCCCAACATCAAAGAATAAACCCAATAGGTGATGATAACTCATCCCAGATATGAGATTTGATCCCCAAGTCTAATAAAAACGTCCAACAGTCACAAATATTCCTAGCAAGATGATAAATTGTTGGCCAACAACTAAAATCGCTCCCCATTTCTTCCAATACTCACCCAACAAGAGGCCAAGAGTAGAATAATGTTTCCTCTCTGAATTATTTGTGCCCAACAATCACAAAAGGCACCCAGAAAGAGAAGACTCGAAGCACAAGGAAGCATACATACTTTGTCTGTCACAAAACGCCATTAAAGAGGCATCCACGGTTCATGGAAGGTTTGTGAAAATAAAATTCGTGGGTACTAAATATTTGTAGGTGGTAATCATTTTATTTTCTATGGAGCTCAAGCATTTTTTGGTTTTCTCCAACCGAGTAAGCGAAACAAAATTCCTCCAGAGGCATGTGGCACTTGTTACATAAGTCACAACCATAAGCTAGAGGAGGGATCCCGGTGACAAACCATGAACATACCATAAAAGAAGGGCGAAATACCTATGAAAATTCCCATGGCCAGAAAATAGGGTGAAATACCTCCAAAAAATTCCATACTTCAGAAAATTAGGGTGAAGGGAAGATCCAATTCGAATTTGACAGGGCGAAAATATATTTCCCTGCTCTCCTCTCAAAAATACCAGTGGGTGAAGGGTTTTTGATATAATATTTTTAAAATAAATTTGGGGCTATATATATTGAAATCCTTCAAAAACTTCTATAGATATAATTCTCCCAACCAAAATTTAATACCCTCTAATTTCGCCCATGGGAGAAATTTCACCCCTAAAATTTTCTATGTTTGACACTTGGCTAGCTTGTTTCAATATTAGCTATCTTCAAATTCATTTAAGATCTAGTCTTAATAAGAGTAGAGTCCAAATTGTTGGAATTGAGCCACTTCACAAAATAGACTTGTATCTATAGTTAGAGATGCAAATTACATTGTTATACATTTCAAATTTCAGAGTATTTGAGAATAAATATGCACGTGTGCGCTCGCACACACACACACACACACACACACACACACACAACGAGAACAACTAATTTTTGTATTAGAAATTTTCTATAGCCTCAGTCGAAAGAATAATAATACAAAAAGAGAGAATTGTCCCACAATTTATAGATCAAAAATTATCCAAAAACTTGCAAATTAACTATAAAGAAGACGATGCTATCTTTCATAGAGGATGTCCAAAATATTATACTAGTATAAATCTTGAAAAAGACACCTAAAATTAAACCAACTTTGCTAAACATGAGAAAACGTAAAATTATTTAAAGGCATTCTTGTTGTAAGCTTCCTCTTGTTTGAGAGGAGAAGGTTGGGGGTCTTGGTCCATGCCATCCATGTCCAATTCTATGGGCATATGGTGAATAGACTCTTCCTCAATGTTTTCTTCAACATTTGAGCCAATAGACATTTTGAAGTTAGAGGTAGTTGACTTAGGGATCCTAGCCAAATTTGAAATTGTATGACACAATACATTTCACTCAACCTCTAAGTTTTCAATTTATCTCTTCTGTTGTATTAGAGTTTCTATTATAACTTCTAACCCATTGCTTTGATTTTCCTCATGGGCATGACTTCTTCTTGTAGTAAAAATGGAGGTCCTATTATCTACGATGAGAGCCTCTTATCTTCAAACAACACAATGAATGTTTGCAATTCAAAAATAGGGCATCACCATGGATGGTTATGACTTGCGATAAATTCCAAGATCCAAAGAGAATTACTCATAATCCACTAATTCCAAACCCTCTTTGTAAAATCCTCTACCAATTCTGAGAACCACACTTCCACCACCAATTTAAAACCAAATAATGGGGGAACATATTGAAATTGTGTAATTAACAGAACTACTCACCTCATATGTTGGTAGTGATGTGAAACGCCTCCAAGTATTCATCGAACACATGCTAAGAAGAGACGCTTCCTAGTTAGATTCCTCCAAGCATACATCAAAATCAAGTTGAGGATAGTCGTCGAGTTGAGGAAATCCTCTCAGAAGTCAATCATCTAGACCCAAAACAAGCTCCATTATCCCTTCCCATGTCTAGGGTCACAATAAAACCAAGTTGATAAAGTTGCTCCTCCATAAAATTTGAAGTGTAAAATTGTACAATGGATGTAATGATCCTCCCATATTAAATTTGATGTGCCACTTGGCTTGGTTATATAGTGGCATGTATAACTTTGGATTATACATAAAACTATAACTAAGGAATTAGGGAGAAGTATAACCCCCCTTTTAACCTCAAGGTTCCACTTTCTAGGTGTGAGGCTTCATCAACCAAACAATAAACATTTGGATTCCTTTCTCTTAGAAGATGATAAAACTCTATAGATTCAAGCAACCAACCTCTTTTTGGATTCACTAAATGAGCCTTGCTAGATTGCCATCAGATGAAGAAAAGAATCACATAAGTCTAATAATTTTTGTTGAATCTCCAATGAAAATTAACTCTCTTATTCACCTTGGGTCAAGAATCTTTATCTCTTGATATATAACTAGCACCTTAGCCCGAATATTGGTGGCTCCACCTAGGTCCCATTCAAAAAATATTTTTCGGTTTTTCTTGGGATCAAGAACAATACCTCCCCCAACCTTCCACCCTAAGCGAAAAAATATATATTCACTAATGTATTTAAAAAATATAAGAAATATGAAATTATAGTTTGAGAAAAAAGTTAGAGTTTTCATAACCATTCACACATTATTTAGTAGGTAAACTAGTCTAGTATTCCAATAAAAACTCATGTAATTTGTTTGAAAATAATTTTGATGTTCTTCACCTTTTTCAATTTTATGTATGTTGTCATGATTAAAGAACCAATGGAGCAACAATGTATTTTCTATAAATTCGGTAGAAGTATACTTATAATATAAATATATACTAGCAATTTCCCTTGGTGGTGCAAAGGAATGTTGTAAAAATCATATATGCCCAAACCAATCATGAGCCATGCTTAAAAGACTTTTTCATGGGTTGGTTTCGAACTCATTTTAGTGATTGAGAGAGGGAGCAAGTAAATTTGTAATGAGAGGCCCAATCTAAAAAACCAAGACCGATTGTAAACTCAAGTCAAGTGGAGAGGTGTTAGAATAAAGCTTACTTTAGGAGACTAGATTGAGTTGGTTGAAGATTTGTTGGAGGATGTTGAGATATCTTCTCAACCACTCCCTCCAAATCTGGAATCGGTTGGATCTGAATCCAGCTATATATACCTATGTAATCTCTATGTATTTGTGTGTAATAATACAAGTTATTATTGTGTGTTATTCCTGTGCATCTCTGCTCTCTTAAATTCTGTCATGGTATCAGAGCCTAGTTGGGCTTAATCCCTCACGGGAGTGCCCAGGAAGATGAAATAGTTTGGGAGATGGTTTTCTGTACATACGTAGATTAAGAGTGTATTTCTGTGAGTAATTTTTTTTTTATGTGTTAATCTTGTTCAATGGCTACTCTTGCTTCGGTTCTGCCATGGAAACCGAAGCGAACAGTGTGGTGCTATCTGAGTCGAAATCCTTCTGGCCGAGATTAAAAGGGCCTATGAAACAGAAAAACAAAAAGCAGTCTTCCAAGCCAAGCCCTTCCTCAAACTACGATGTTGAGATTTCTCCTACTCAGCTTATCAACGAGAAATCAGCGGCTTTGGTGAGGATTGGTTCGATTTCCCGAGATGGAGAATTCATTCCTGTAATTTTGTCGCCTGTCCGGAAAGCAATATCCAATGAGCCGCAGGTCACCAAGAAGAAGAAAAAGGTCAAGACATTGGGATTCGATGTTGCAGAGATTAAGGTCAAGCCACGCGATGCCGAGATCGAGATTTCCGTGAAGTCACGCGAATCGGAAGTTTGTATTCAAGAATTTGCTCCAAATCAGATTTCTGAAGAACAAGAAGAGGGAGCCATGAGATTTCGCATCTGTTCAAACGCTCGCTGCCATATCTGTTCATATCCATTGCTGTATAGAGGAGCCGAGAAAGCCACCGTAGAAAACATGCCTTTCTTTTCTGCTGCCTGTATACTGATATATATATTTATTTATGTGTGTTGTGAGTTAATAATTTAGTGAGTTTGAGAGATTGGGAATTTAATGAATGTGCATTGAATATTGTATGAGATCTTGGAATTTGAAACATATTGAATCTAGTCAACTCAATGTGTAAAGAGCAAAGATTGTTAGAATTGACTACTCTAACAAGTTGCAGGTGCAGAATGAAGATCCAAGATGATGAATTCAGATCTTGTGTGAGTGCTACTTATGTTGTAAAGGAAGTAGGAACTCTTGTATCTTGATATAAGCTGGCAACCCCAGTTTCAAGAACAAATGTTCTTATTGAAAGTCACCTTGTATAATTGAATGTTGAGGATATTCCGTATCCAAACTGCTCTTCTAGACACTGAAGGATAGCCGAAAGCAAAAATCTGACAGATGGAGGCATGTTCATAGAATGCATCAATAATTGACATGAGCCGAGTTGTCAAATTGTCCATTGTACAAGTTCATGAATGATGGTCTAAAACGTTTATGCTTTAAATGAGTTGAATGGTAAGCTCGAAGAAGAGGAAGAGAAAGAGCACAGTCCAGAGGCATCAGAGTGGGTGTAGGAGCTGATGAAGGCCAGACAGACGAAAGTTAAAGTGTTGTAATTTTTTGTAATTGTGATTAAGGATTGTAATTTGTAAAGTAAGCATTAAGGGAGGGTGTTAGAATAAATCTTACTTTAGGAGACTAGATTGAGTTGGTTGAAGATTTGTAGGAGGATGTTGAGATATCTTCTCAACCACTCCCTCCAAATCTGGAATCGATTGGATCTGAATCCAGCTATATATACCTATGTAATCTCTATGTATTTGTGTGTAATAATACAAGTTATTATTGTGCGTTATTCATGTGCATCTCTGCTCTCTTAAATTCTGTCAAGAGGTACATAGGTGAAAAGATGGCTCGATTGCCAAACCATGCCTAATTGCATAATCAAGGAAAGGTTCAACAAAGGAAGGAAGGAAAAGGGCCCAATTTTGAAATCGAGACTAAATCTTTGAAAATTGGGGAGGCAAGCGACAAAACTCAAATTCATCAAGGATGATTTTAGGATCAGGTTAGGAAATCAATAATTCAATAAGGAAAGGGTTTGAATTTGACAATATCTTCAACTCTATGAATTTTTTCCTTAATTGAATTTCTTTATTCAAATTATTTTATTCTCTAATTCACAAATCATGCCTGATCTGAAAATTGATAGTCATCCACACAAAAGTTGGAGGAGGATTGCTTAGGGTTTTTAAATGAAGGTTTAGAAGTAGAGGAAGGTATAGGACTTGTTATGGGATTAGAAGGCGTTAGATACAAGGCAAAAGAGGAATATTTTCTCTACTTTACAAATATGATTTTTCCGTAATGAATCCATTTGATTGCACCTAATGATGTATAATATATGTACACATATTTTCTTCATTTTTCTACACATTTATTTCTCAAATTCTATTATAAATGTTTATAGTCATTGAAAAAACATATATTATTTTGGAAAAAAATATTTATAAAAAAATTTCATGAAAAAAAGTCTCATACACATCTACTATGGAAAAAGATCTTATGGAATAACTAAAAGGGGCAAGAGACTCCAACATTGTATATCAATTTAACTATTAACATTTTCTAATAATATCATACTTTTAATCAACATCCTGAAGACATTTTCATAATTTCATTATTCTTCCAATACACAACAGTAAAACCAAAAACTTTACTAAATACATATATTTTACATAAATAATATAAATAACAAATTCCACTTCAAAAACTATACATCATCGCTAAGATGGATCAACCTAAAAACAACTTACAATACCAATACCAATTATATTTGATACTAAAATGTTGACCAAAATAACCATTTGATGCATCTATTAGAATTTAGGTTTTCCACATTACAATCTTAATTTGGGGCATGACATATTTTTATAAGGATACGGTCATGCTTCAAAGACTGATTTTCATATGAGGGTTCTTCTACAACACTTATATTTATTTTTGGGTCATTGATGTTTTGGAGTCACTTAATGTGTTCCATCAGTGATGAACTCTAAAGAGAATTTGATCCTTATAAATTTTTTAATATGAATTAAAAAGCAAGATATGTGAATTTAAATTAAGATTGAATTTTAATTAATAATATGATTTTAAGGATTAATTTAATTAATGTAACTACATATTATATAAAAGATTATATGCTTATTATTTATATAATATAGATAAGTAAATTTATATTTTTTTATTTTTATTTTGAATCAATGTTATATATAACTAAGTGTCTAAATACTTAGTTTTATGATCCTAGTAAGAAAATATTATAATGAGTAGAATATTGTACTACGGGATTCAAAATTTCCAATTTTGTCAAAAAGAGACCTACATAATGGACAATTTGTTTGTTGTTTGTTTGTTTCCTATAATATATATAACTATAAACTCTTAGAAATTGTTTAAATAAAAAGATGACTTGACAATACATAAAAATTTAAGCATTTTAATGAAATCATGCCAACTACGATCCTCCTTCATACTTCCTCTTTATTCTTTTGAATTCATGGTGCGGGTTGGACTATTTCTTCAATTACATGATCTCCAGGGGTTCGTTGAAATATTGCTTCTTCCATAAGGTCATCCTTAACTAAACCAAATGAATCCGAGGGTCGGTCTATCGGGGACTGATAGCTTTGAGAAAATCCCAAATTTATGTTGTAATGCATGCCAAGGTTATTACAAAATGAGCTAGATCACTAAATGAGGAAATCCTAGATAGGGTTGAGTCACATAAGAAAGCTCAAAGGAAGATACTAACAATAACACAATATGATATTATCAAGGAATAACTAGTGAATTTTTTACAATGGATTTTGCCTCCCTATATATCATTGTTCACTAAGCAAATCATTTCCACTTATGAATGTGGGATATACCACTTTACACAAAAAGTGAACATTAACTTATCCTAAAGTCTTAAAGTGATTTTATTACAAATGAAAGCCTTATATCCTAACACCCCCTCTTGAATAGCTATTGTTAATTTCCATTAATAACATAGAGCATCATTAGGGGCTTTGCGTCTGGGGAAACCCTAGTCACAGGCACTCATTTCACGTAGCTCTCTTCCGGCAAGGTCTCTCTCTCAACCAGACACAGCCGCCTACTCCTGATCGTATCTCTTTCGGCATGGTCTCTCTCTCCTGCCATTCGTTGTTGCCTTCTCCCGGCTAGACTCTCCAAGCTCCTTGTGCGGCGAGTTATCTCCCAGTGGTGGACTTCCATTCGTTGATGCCTCCTCTCGGCTGGACTCTCCGGGCTCCTCGCACAACGGGTTGTCTTCTTGTGGTGGTGGTTGCACTCCGACTTGTTGCAAGCTCAGATGACGGCCAGACCCATCTCCTTGTGTGGTTGGGACTTGATCTATTCGACGCTCGCCCCCTCTACTTGCATGGTAGATTCGTGGATGCTAGATCTGGGTGTGGATCTGGTTCTGGTTACGAGTTGCAGTTCGGATTTTTGGTACTCCTGAGAGGTTGTTGCCTAGGTTTTCTCAGATTTGTTTCTCCTTGTGAGGTCCTTGATTTATATTGCTCCTTTTCTTGGTCAATCCCTCTAGCTTCTTCAGTTTGTTCAGGGACTAATGTATGCTCAAATCTGGTTCCCTTAGGTGGTTGTTGATGTTTTTGCTATCTGGCAGAGGTAATGCCATAACTTTGAGGTCCTATCCTTGGGCGTGTGGTGTGTCTTCATCACTTTGAGGTCCATGGAATGGGTGTGCAGTTTGGGCTCTTTTTGTTGTTGGGTGGGGTTTCTCATCGATATGGTTGCCTTCTGGTTATGCTAATGTGGAAGTTTTCATACCTCTCTGACTTGGTCCATCTGTCAACCAAAGTTTGTTTTGGATTTTCTGTTTGGAGTATTATTCTTTGACAAGATCTCTTGTACCGAGTTTTCAGTCTATTAGGAGTTTCTAACAACTCCCGGTTTTTCTTCTATTTGGCTCTCCAGCCAGTTACTTTGTGTCCCTTTGGGATTTTCTACCCAGTATTGGGTCATGCTTTTGGCACCTACAAAATGTAATTTGGTTCTCTTTGGATTAATAGAATTACTCTTTTTTCCAAGGAAAAAATTCCTAACACCCCCTCTTAAGGCTTAGATTATTGAAAGAAAAACAAACTAATTGAAGATAAAACACACCGACTAAAAACCAAAACATTAAAACCAAACATTCTTCAAAAGCTTCTTATTTGAAAATAGTTCTTGGAATAGGTAGAGTTCTATCAAATTGTCTCATAACCCTTGTAAATGTGTAGTTTGTAAGTTGAATTCCCGAGTTCCCAAATTCCACCTCCCCAAACTCGCATATTACAAATATCTTGAATTAAATTATTGTACTGCAATTCACATGCATATCTCATAACCTCATTATTGGACAACAATCCACATGATGTCTCAAAACCATAATGAGGGATAATTCCTGAGATCCACAAAATCTTGAACTATCTAGGAAACCATCCATACTAAGCTATATTTACACTAGATACCTTCCTATCTTCAAAGTAGGGCTTCCTAAAAGGAATATGATGCTCTTTCTTTAGTAAGATCATCACCATTGTCAGCGTTCGATGAATCTTCAATAGTGGCTACATTAGCTACATGTGGTTTTTCTTTGACTCCCTTGATAACATCATTGGCTCAAAATCTATAGTTTCAAGCTATGTGATCTGTTTTCTTGCAATAATAAGATTCCACCTCTCCCGTGTCTTTAGCTAAACTACTATGATTGTTTCTTGAGTATAATACCATCCCAGGTTGAGTGTCACATGTAATGGTTCTCTTTCAACTAAAAGAGATGAAATCATGTCTTCTAGAGTTTGAGAAGATATGTTGGTGATCCCTCGATCCGTCTCTACCAGCAAAAAACCCTAGGTCTTCACACTCAAACAAGATTCATGGCTCTTAAACTATTGAAGTTGCAAGAGTGGAAACCCTATCTTTCAAAGGGACTCTTGATACAACTTACTACTATGATACCATATTACAAATTGAATTATATCACTAAATGAGGAAATCCAAAATAGGGTTGAGTCACATAACTAAGCTCAAAGGAAGATACCCACAATAACATAATATGATATTATCTATGAATAATGGGTGCATTTATTACAATGGAGTTTACCTCCTTATATATCATTGTTGGCTAAGTAAATCATTTCCACTTATGAATGTGGGATAGACCACTTTAGACAAAAGTTGAACATTAACTTATCCTAAATTCATAAAGTTACTTTATTACAAATGTAAGACTTATATCCTAACAAAGGTCTGATGCTAATTTCTCTATCCTCTAGTTCTAAGAATAAACCTTCACTTCTAGTTTGACATTCCTCATCAATTATGCCTTGAATTGATTGCCAATGTTCTTATTTATATGAGTAATTATAGCTTGTAAATCATCCATCTCGCTGGAAAGGGTCCACAAGATTTTCTATAAGTTTGAGCATCATAATGAGTGCACTTCCCTCGATGAATGTGTTCAATCATGGAGAAATCTAACTAAAAACTAGGTATGGCCACAATACCTAGACTGTCTAATTCATCACTAAAGGAAACAATGAGACCAAGAGCAAGTGATGGACCAACACCACATGAAAAAGGAGTATAACCCAAACAAGCTAAAAACTAGGCAATGATAAATCCCACCAACATTATAAATCCCCATCCCTTCACAATTAATACTCTCACCTTGACAGTGTTTAAAGAAGTGTGATGTGAGTACAAGTAGAGGGGGAGAAATAAAGACTCATCCTGCCTTAATTATTTCTATAATCCATATGTGGTGTTTCCTTGGATTAAATATGCATGCTATTCCTAAAGTTTGTATTCATGGTATTAAGACATCAATGGGGTCACCCAAACTTTTAGACAATGGCCCTTTGTCCAACAAAACCACCTCGTTTTCCATTAAATCCACTTGATTATTTCAATATTGGGGAACATGAAGAAATTCGATGGAGTTGAAGTGATGGGAAAACACTTTTCTTCTAGAGATCATTTGGGAAAGAGGAGAGTAGTGTACATGATTTTACTTTCTCACCTAACCGATGATGAGTGTTGAGTCCCTAAAGATCAAGACATTTTTAATCTTCAGAGGCAGGAGAATGAACAATCCTTGATATAAGGTGATGGATTTTTCGTTATTGTTATTAGCTACATCCCAATGAGAAATTAATTTATCGTATTCCTCTGGGGTTATAAATAACCTCCCCCCCTCCCCCAACACACATACACACACACTTGCCACTCCAGGATTGCCTTTGGAGGCTCTATCAAAGAAAAGAAAATATTATTTCTGCTTGGTGGTCCAAATCTAAAACTCTTCAGTGTCTAATCTAATCTCCCATGGCTACTCTAGCCTAGGATTTTTGAATATAGCTTTGACCGGAGTGTTACCCCTCCAATTAAATCTCTCAACCAAATTTTTGTCTCTATACAAAGCATTGAAACTATTAAACCAAGTTTTACTTTTGATAATAAAAAAAACCTCATTTAAAAGACCCTTAGCCACAATTGCAACTTCCCTACAACTTGCCTAGAAGGAAGATTGTTCCAAACATAATGTACTTTGGTTTCTCGCAAGCCAAAATTTCCAACACATGTACTTAGGTAATTCCATCCAAACCCTCTTAAGCATAGGCTTCTAAAAGAAAGAGCTCGAATATGAATTATGCCAACCATCAAATATATCCTTCCAACTTTGATGGTGAATTATTGAAATTCCCAATTCAACTAGAGAAATATACCATGTGTGGATAGTGAAATTTCATTCCAAAAATAAATGATAATGTCTCCTTTGTTAATTAAACAAAGGACATCGAGATGGTCCTAAGATCCATTGCTTTTTAATATTTTATGTTGTTAGCATTATCCCATGGACAAGTGTTCAAAAAAATATGTTGACTTTTGGTAATCCATCTGGATGCCATATGTATTTCATCTAGGTGGTTGATGGAAGTTCCTTAGTTGGAATATTGTCTTTGGCCAAAATGTTGATTGGAATATCTCCTTGCAAAAGAGAGAACAAGATTTGTACATGGGATAAGATAGGAGCAGGGACAAATCTTTCCATCCTTGCCACATTCTTAAACCTATAGAATCCCAAATGGACAGATCAAACAGAGTGTTTATACCACATTTTATGATCCATTCTTTAGCAATGTTGGTAGAGAAGATAATGACAATATTTCCAAAATTATGTCCTCCCATAAGTTGATGGATATCCCATTTCCTGGAACCCATGATAAATGATATTTAATTAAATGAACCAATGCTTTCCACAACTTCCATATAGAGTATCTCTTAGACTTCCATGTTCAAGCAATCCAAACTTCTCTAACTTGTTGCACGAAGATATTTTTTGCACAAAACTTATTTTACACATAGAAAAGCAATTCCTTACTATTCATTTGTGCATAACTTATTTCCACCACTCTTTTCCTTCGTATGCTAATCTCCAAAAGGATTTTGGCACCTAATGCAAGATTTAAAAGTTTAGATATTTTGTTTCCTTGAAAATCTCTTACAGTCTCCCATTTAACCAATTGAATTTTTTTTATTTTTGGTCTTCCCCCTTCCCACAGGAATTTTCGTATTTCATTTCATATCTGATTCATGATGCTTGTGGGTGATAACATGGCTGACCCTTTGATAGATTGGTAAAGTCGATAGCACTGATTTCATCAATATCACTCCACTAGCTGGGTTGAACCATTATGATCCCCAATGTTGCATCTTGTTTTTTATTTTTTGGACAATGTGAAGCCAATCACCAGATTTGAGATATCCCAAAGAAATGGGCATGCTTGATATTCGAATGATGTCTAGTTATTTATACAAGAGAATTCCAAAATTCTAGCAATAGAATTCATCAAAATAGGGAAAGTATTATAACTGAAAATGTGTTTCTTATCTTTGTTGATTTTATTTATCCATGTTTTTTAGTTTGAGAATTAGATTTTTGTTGATAAATATATGTTTCTTAACTTTGTTGATTTTATTTATCTATGTTTTTGAGTTTGAGAATTAGTTTTATTTTATTTTATTTATCGTTCAAGAGTTAGTTTTAAGTTATTATGGACATTTTTTAATAGTTTTAAGTTTTTGTTTTTTTAGAAATTAGGCAACATAAATACATGAAATCACAATTTTCTGTTGTTTAAATTGCATTTCTAAATGCAGAAATTGATTTGGCATGCTGAAAATCTCTAAAAAAAACTCAGATTATACAGATTTGACCACTCAAATATGCAGATCTAACAATATCTGGCTGGATTTCTGGAAAATATCCCCCCAAAAAAACAAAAACCTAGCACATTTAAACTATTCCATTATTATGTACATCTTTCCTCAAAGTGTCCATACCTTTATTATGTACATCTTTCCTCAAAGTATCCATACCTTGACAAAACCTACATATAAATGAGATCATACTCTTATAATCAACATATTTTTTCCCCATTTACACACCAATTTTCACTGTAAATTTAGTAAGAATTTACTCAAATCCATATTTTAACTAAATCCTGGCATAATTTGTGATCTATCAATTTTTCCGTACTTACATAAAATGCTAATCCATCCCAATATATTTTAAAACAACTTAATCCCAGAATTATGGAGGTAAAAAGGGCACCCAAACCTGTGCTCTGGATGAATTATGGAGCTAAAAAGGGCAGGTACACCCAAACCTGTGCTCTGGATGGAATTTCTGCTTTAGGCACAGATCTGGCTTCCTTCAAAAAAATTGTGATAAAGAATTCCTCTCTCTAAAGGTGACAAACTGTACCATTCTTTAATTTCCAATTTTCAAATATCCAGTTTCTAAGAGTTTTTCACCTGCCTTGGGCCCACAAATCGGTAGATAATTCTCAGGGTTTCTAGAATATATAGACCTCCATGATTTCTTTGGGATCAATCCTGTTCAAAAGCTCTGAGAAGTTCCTTTACAGGCATCTTTTCAAGAGATGGTGAAGATCAGACTCACTCTTGCTTCATCAAAAGGCAGGAATTGAGCAATAGGACAATCCATTTAACACTCAAGATTGGTATAAGGAATTTCACTTTTATTCCCCATCAAGGCCAGGAAGCGAGCTCGTTGGACATGGAGTGCCAATCGCCAAGATGCGATTGGGTAACCAACAAGAAAATTTACCATGCTGTCAAATTGGAGAACGCCTTCAGGACCTGATAACCCAAGCCAGTTTTGTATAGTGTCAACCCCAGGCCAGCTTGCATGGAAGATGAAAAGTCACTTGCAAGAGAGCAGAAGCCTACTTCTAAGAACTTGAATCTTCAAAGGTAATTTGGCAGGCATTTCGAATTAGAAGACAATTTGGCAGCCCTTCCAGAAGAATCGAAGATATACATGCGAAAAGGATGAAAACACGCCCGGTGGGACTCGAACCCACAATCGCCTGATTAGAAGTCAGACGCCTTATCCATTAGGCCACGGGCGCTCCATATATATTAAGATCGACTTTATAATATATCTCTATTGAAATAAATAATTGTTCTTTTGTTTTGCTACCTCCCCGCACAATTGTACCTGTGTGCTGTGCGGTGCAGATGAAGCGCTGATTATTCCATTTAATCGCTAATCATGAGCAGATAAAATTTTATTGTTAATATTTTAAATTGCTTTGAACAAGTTCCGCTGAATTTTATAAAAAGAGTTCAAATCAATAGATATGAATGTTGTTTATAATAATAACAATATGGGTAAAGTTTGGTAAATTAGTTTGAACGATTAAGCATTTAAGTTCTCACGTTTAGAGTGGATTCCCTTGATTAGTTGTTTTTATTGTATGTCTTGCATTTAAAATATTATATGATTTTTTAAAATTCTTTTAATTCCACCCTAAACATTTTTTTTTTTTATACAAAAGTGTGATCCTTCTTCTAGGAAAGTAATTTCCTAAAAAAAAAGCCGCCACTAACTCATTTTCGTTATATTTATTTTAGAAAAACAAAGGATTAAATCAATCTATTTTCCATCATTGAAAGGACTCCCTAACTTCATAACTTAACACTCACATTTTCAAAGTTTATACAATGTTATTTGATGTTATGCCCTTGATAATGAGTTCAAATTTGGACTTTCCTCCTTTCTACCAATATACTTATTAATTTTCCATGTGGTCATTGATTCATGAGCATTACCTTTATATCAATCTTCTTTTACATAGCCTTCATTAGTCTTTAAATTCATGTAATGCTAAGATGAAAGATAATCTCTTTATAAGTTGATTATCCAAAAATTCTCTAAGAAGATGTTGATAAACTTGATTGTTAGGATGAACAACTTTCAAAATGTTTTTTGATTTCAAAGATGAATATAAGATCGTAGACCTTTCAAACTCAATTTTCACAATTTTTTAAGTTTTGCTTATAAAGATGAATATAATACCTTAGACCTCTCATACCCAACTCTCATGAATTTTTAAGTGCACCTATGTGTTGGGAGAATAAATATCGATAATCACAAGATTGAAAAATATTTATATGTAATATGTTTTAAAATATATTTGATGATGATATATTTGTTTACAAAAGGTCCGCAGTTATATATTACATGGAAAATGAATAAGAGTGACTTTTTAAATAGTCATGTCATTTAATAATCACAAGTCATTTATTTATGGTTTGTTCTCATTCTAACTTAAATATGTATATAATACTATCCTTCTGTTAAAATTGCTTTGTCCTCAAAGCAAAGGTAATGAAGGATATAACTATCGAAAATGCTCTGACTCCCAAACTACATCTTCTTCTAGAAGGTTCTTCCATTTAATAAGATATTCCTTGATTATGCGAGAACAAAACCTTTTCTCTCTCGTGACAATAATAACTTCTAGCTCTAAAATAATTCTTCCTTCATCGTCTAGGATAGGAAGCACAGTTTGTGCCTTCTTATGTTGCCCCAATACCCTTTTAAGGCATGACACATGGAAAACATTGTGGATACAACTCATGTCGGGTAATTATATCTCATAAGCTACTTGACTGATTTTCTTGTTAATCTGATATGGTCCATACAACCTTGGAGCCAATTTATTTTTTCCTTGTTGCTTCAAAGATAATTGTTTATAAGGTTGGAGTCTTACAAACACCCATTCTCCCACTTCAAATTATTTTTCAGTCATGTGTTGATCAACTTGCTTCATACGATTTCTTGTGTTTGTTAAGTTTTCTTTGAGTAATTGAACAACCTTTCGATCTTCCTCCAATTGATCTTTAACTGTCGAAACTTTGATTTCACCTACGACTAGCTCCTTCCATTTCGGGGGTTCATATCCATACAAAGATTTAAATGGCATCATCTTGGCATACATGTGATGTGTGGAATTATACCACCACTCAACAAGGTGCAACAATTGAAACCACTTATTTTTCTTGTCGGTTACGAAGCAACGAAGGTAGGTTTCCAAACATTTATTGACAATTTATGTTTGATCGTCTGTTTGGGGATGGTAAGTTGAGCTCGTATTAAGAGATGTCCCAACTTGTTTGCAAAAATATTTCAAAAAAATCCCTTTAAACTTAGTGTCTCTGTCGTTAACAATAACCTTAGGAAACCCATGTAACTTGTAGACATTTTTACAGAAAACTTCAATTGTTTGTTTTGCAAAAATTGCTTTCTTTACACCCATAAAATGTGCATACTTGGTAAGTCGATCAACTACTACAAGGATTTTATCTTTCCCTTCTGGCATGGGTAAGCCTTCAATGAAATCCATTGAAATTTCTTCCCATTTCTGATTAGGGGTGTGTAAAGGATGGAGTAATCTAGGGGTCGTGACACTTTCACTTTTGTTTCTTTGGCAAAGGTCACATTATACTACGTAATTCTGAATATCCTTATCCATCCCCTTCCAAAAGAACAACGACATGCATTATAGTAGGTTTTAAAAAAACCTACATAGCCTGTTGTCGAGGAGTCATGTGACTCTCGTAGAACTTTACATTTAAATATTGAATTAGGGTTTAGATAAATTATTCCTTTATACCATAAGATGTCATTCCTCCATTCAAACTTGGGATGATGACTCTAGTTATTAATTAATGAACAAGTCTCTAGATTCTTGGTGTATTCACTTCAAATTTCATCCAACCATTTGGGAATTACTACCAATAGTGCAAAAGCTCGTATTTCTTCATCCCTTCGTGATAGGCCATTAACCACTACATTATCCTTCCCCTTTTTATGTATGATTTCCATATTGAATGTGGCACTTTTCTCTATCCATTTTTATTGTTCGGTTGCCAATGTTTTTTGTTGCAGATATTGTTGCCATTTTTCCAATGCATGCATGATGGCAAGAATTTCCTTGTTGTATGTGGATTGTAGGCACTCTCTTTGTTTAGTTTCCCACTCTCAAATGCTATTGGGTGTCCTTCTTGCATTAACACCACTCCTATTCCAAAATCTAAGGCATCACATTCAATTACAAAGGGTTTTGTAAAATTTGGTGTTGCTAAAACCGAAGTTGAGGACAAGATTTTTTCACGGCTTCAAAACATCTTCTTGCTTCTTCACTCTAATGAAATGGATATTTATTTAAAAGATTAGTTAGTGGAGTAGTTATATGAGCATATTTTTTGATGAATCGACAATAGTATCCAGTCAACCCCAGAAATCCTCTTAGCTTAGACACACTTTTTGGATTTGGCCATTCAGTGATTTCCTTGATTTTCTTTTGGTCTACCTTGACCCCTTCTTTTGATATAATGTGACTGAGATACTCCACTTCATTTTTCCCAAATGTGCATTTGACCCTTTTGCGTAGAATTGGTTTTTCTTCAAGAGAGAGAGTACTTATTCTAAGTGCTTCAAATGTTTTGTCCATGTCTTACTGTAAATAAGGATGTCATCAAAGAAGACTAGCATCAATTTTCTCAAGTATGGATGGGACAATTCATTCATTGTTTCCTAGAAGGTAGCTGGGGAATTTGTTAGCCCAAAAGGCATCAATTTAAATTCATAGTCTCCTTCATGAGTTTGAAAAGTTGTATTAGCCACATCTTCCAGTCTTACCATGATCTGGTAATAGCTTGATCTCACGTCAAGTTTTGAAAAGCGTTTGGCCCCGTGAAGTTCGTCCAACATTTCCTCGATAAATGGAATGGGAAACTTATTTTTTATTATTATTTTGTTTAATCCATGATAACATATGTACAACCTGACCAAAGGGGTTGGATCCAATGGTGGAAATAGAGGATTTTTTCATCATTGGGCAAGGTTCAATTCCCGTGAGGGCCTAACCTGAAGCCATGAGGGCACCTTGAGGTAGTGGTCGAACGTGTGGTTGCACCCAGAGATATTATATTAAAGTGATATTGTGACTTGTGCACACATAAGTGGATCAAAGCCCACCCCCATGTCCTTCAAATTATATAATCCCCTGGGGGGCAACTCAATTGGCATGTGCCATGATATGAAGTGTTATGTTTGATGAGGTTTCGAGTTCAAATCCCTCTGACTTACCCGTGCCTGTGGAAGGGGCATAAGTATGTCACCTGGAGGTTATAGTGGTAGCGGTCGGAATCAACCCAGTGTCATGCGAGTACAAGACCGGCCTAGTTGTCGATTCCGCCAGATACCCAAAAAAAAAAACATATGCATAACCTAAAATATATGTCTTTCTTTCACACTAACACTACTGGAGCTGCATATGGACTTCTGCTCTTTGTAATAACACCACAATTCAATATATCTTGGACTAACATTTCTATTTCCATCTTATGATGATGGGGGTATATATAAGGTCTAACCCTGACGATCATTTATTCTGGCTTAACTTCAATTATATGTTCAATCCTCCTCTCTGGTGGTAACTCCATGGTAAGATATTGAAATACCTTTTTGTGTTTTTGAAGTATTTCTTGGACTTCTTCTACTCTAGAGTCATCTTGTTTTGAATATTGTATCTCCATTTGGTGGCATTGGATCATGTAGGTGGTTGCCCCTTTCTAAATAAGATTGTCCATCTGTTGGGATGACATCAATTGTGTCTGGGGGGGTTGGAAACCATGCAACTTGTACCTTTTCCCTTACCACTTGAATTTAATAAAATGTTTTTGATGATTGGTTGAATACATACCCAATGTTTGTAGCCATTAGACTCCTAAGACTATGTCTACTCCTCCTAGATGTAGGATGTAGAGTTCTGATTCCAAATTAAATTCTTGTATTTGGAGTTTCACTTTATGGCACTTTCCTACATTCTCAATTTTTTTTCCATCTACAAACTATTCATGTCCCGAACTAGATATACAAATAGCTTAAGTTTCTTTGCCATTATTTTGTCAAGGAAGTTATGGGTACTTCATGTATATATTAGTACCGTGACATTATCATTTTTTATATGTCCCTTTAATTTAAGAGTCTGAGGTTGGATGATGTCTGTCATGACCACAATTGATATCCTTGGTGTGTTGTCGCCTTCTAATCCTGATGCGATATTTTGGGGGTCCTATACCTATTCACCTTCAGAATATTTTGTATTTGATTCATCATTTCCTTCTGCTTCACATGTATATAATTTCTTTGGATTATCTTCTTTGTGACACCTATGTCTAGGATCCCATCTTTCTTCGCAATGTCTGCATTTTCCTTGTTTCATTCTTTGAGCTTCCAAACTTCTTTTATCGTCTCGTATATGTGGATGTATGTATTTATCTTTATCTGTGTTTGTGGTTTGTGGTCCATTCTTTCTTGAATAATATTTTCCAGATCTTGATTGGAATCCTTCAAGATTGACTTCTGTTGCTTTTTTTTTACGCCTTGCTACTTCAATGGACGAAACATGATGCATTTTTAATTCATTTTGGATATGCAGTTTAAGACCTCCCATATAAGATTGGAGTATTTTGTTTGTACATAGCCTCAATACTCATGTGGCAAGAGCTTCCCATTGATGCGTGAATTCATTGACACTTCCTTTTTGTTGTAGTCTGGTGAGTTTCAAAAAGAATTTGTTTTCAGTGATTCCCTGGAATCTCTTAAAAACATCGTTTTTAAAAGAATGTAAGTTGTACGAGTGATTTTATTTCTTCCACCACATACAACAAATGTATGCTTCACCTTCTAGTTGCGTGGAATCATATTGTACTTTTTCTTCATCTATTGTAATTTTATATATATTGAAATACTCTTTGGCGTTATTAAACCATGCCACACATTGATTTTCACTTCCATTGTATTTTGAAAGTTCTATTTTGGTCTTGGGTGGGTATATCATGAAGGGTTGATATTGGGGGAATCCTAATGGATTATAGGGAGGTGGCGGTGGTGGAGGTGGTGGTGATGAAGATCTAGATGATCTTGAAGTACTCCCTTGCTTGTTAAAACATCGAGAACCTTGATTTTTTAATATTTTTACAAGCTCGTCATGTTTTTTATCCTGATCTTGCTTCATGTATTTATACTTTTGATCCTGATCTTGCTTCATGACGTCTATGTTGTTTTTCATTTTGATCTTGAATCCTGCCATAATTTCACCTTTAAGATTTTGTGTTATCTCTTGTTTGAGTGCATCATTACTTTTTTTCATCTCATCTTTTAGATTATCATGATTTTTTTTACTGTATCTTTGAGTGTATTGAATTCCTTTTTTATTTGTTCCAACTATTTTTTTAGATTTGTCATACTTCTAGTGGTTTGAGGTGTATATTTGTGTGTAATTTTGGCGAGGTGGAGCAACGGAGGTGGGGCAGGTGGTGGTGGATGTGGAGGAGGCAAGCAAGGCTCAAAAACTGTGTACACAAGATAATATAGTACACCCAGGTCATGCCAAAGTCACACATTGATTGGTGGACAAGGTTTGGGACATAGATTGGTGGTGCAGACTGGGGTGTGCAGATTATAGTGAACAACAATGCAAAGAAACTAAAAATGGATGTGCATGGGAAATGGAAATGGATGTGAACGACAATGCGGAGGAAGTAGAAATGGATTTGCATGGGAAACAGAAACGAATGTGGACTAGAAATGGATGTGCATTGGAACGTGGATGCTATAATGGGATGTGGAAGAGGAGTGGTGGTACACAACAAATGAGGAGTGGTGAAGTGAATGGTGGACCTGGCGAGGGTACACGAGGACGAGTTGCTCTGATACCAATGTTGGGAAAATAAGCATGATAATCACAAGACTAAAAAATATTTATATATAATATGTTTTAAAATATATTTGATGATGGTATATTTGTTTACAAAAGGCCCACGGTTATATATTACATGGGAAAATGAATGAGAGTCGTTACTTTTTAAATAGTCATGTCATTTAATAATCACAAGTTGTTATTTACGGTTTGTTTTTATTCTAACTTAAATATGTATATAACACTATGGTAGATCAAGTACATGTTTTAAATTTGTGATTAAGTATTTTGAAGAGTCGATGAATATATGAATAAGTTTTAAACATAAGTATGAATAATTGAGCAAATTCAATTCATTTTACTAAGAATAGCCTTTAGGATGAAAAAATTGTATGTGAAGTTGAGATACATAATTATTGATGAAGCTTCCACAACGCTTTGAAGTTTGTCCAACAAAAGGATTAGATCCTAAAAGGCCTATATAAATACACATTAATTTATTAATAACTTATCTTCTGAGAGGAGATCCACCTCTTGTATACCTACCAAATTCTACACAATCATCGATTGAGTGTAAACTACCATAATTTAGATTTTTTGAAACTTTCTTTTAACTCTAGAGGCTTTGTAGAAGATGCTTAGATCTATCCTTTAACTCTTTATATTACATTTAAATTATTCTCCATATAAATAATGTCATCAACAAAATTTTGATGCATGCATCATATTCCAGGCGTTATCTCAAGTCCATTGGTTGCAATATCCCCTTATTGGTTTGTTGATATGGATTAGGACTTTTGTCAAACAATTAGAAGGCTGTTGATTTGTTTTAGAGTTACTGTTGATTTAGAGTTTTTGTCAAACAATTTGGTTGAGATATTTTGTCAAACGGTTTACAATAGTTTTGGCACACCAACAATTTCATATCTATTCCTCCAATCAATTTCACAATAGTGCCCACAATAATTTTGACACACACAAGGATTTATTTTATTAATACCAAAGCAACAATACATATAATGGAGATGGTTATAAACTCATTAGATCTTATATAATAACATAGATACCAACAAATACAGTCAGATATAAACCAAATCTCTTCTTTAACTTTGACCTCTGAATGACCCTCCTAGACAACAAGTAAATACTACCTCCTCTGCAAAATATAATAAAGTGTATGGCCCTTCCTTAAGTCTCCTCGACTGACAACAAGTTAATGTGGCCCCTCCTCAAATCTACAAACTGAAATACATAGAGTATTTCCCTCTTCCTCAAGCCCACGACCAATAGAAGTGATGTGGCCTCTCTAAGGATCCCCACGAACATATTTTAATGGTGTCATCTCTCTTTAAAATACTCTTGAACCAACAAAATAGGGTTTGATCCTCTCTCCTATGACACAAACTGCCTAGAATTGGTGCAGCCACCCTTTATTTCATTTTAGATAGTAGGAATGCACCCTGTTTTGACTTCCACACAATTTGTAAACAAAATCTGCCCTTCTTCAAACCCTACGACCTATAACAAAGTGTTGTGACCCCTCTCTAGAGATACCCAAGTGCTACAACAATGGTGTGGCCTATTTTAATCCCTCACAAGTTGCGGCTTAAGATGGTGCGACCTCCCTCAAGAAAATACTATTGCTTAATAAGAGTGTGACCTGCAAAAAGGGATGGGGCGATCCCTTCTAGTGTTTCCTACAACTACAAACCAAGGTTCAACCCCTTACTTGATGCCATGATCTGGTAGTGATAGGGTACAATCTCTCTTTCTTCCCTCCATGATCCAATGGTGAAGGATTCAACTTCTTGTGTTCTGCAAGTCAATGGTACAACCTTCACGAAATCTAAAAATGCTCAAGATTTAGGTGAGGAAGCCTCTACAAAACCCCAAACCTTGAAGATGCCCCACGAATTGTGAAAATGATGTAGATCCTTGCTTCAATTGTGAATACGTATGAGAAATTTGGATGATCTCTCCAACTGATCAGCTAGGGTGGATAGTTTCACCACCGAAACCAATATTCTTAAGGGTTTTAGGCCCCAAATCCAACAAGCTACCAGAGCTCTCCAAAATTCCAGATTTGATAAATGATCATGAATAATGAGAGAATGAATTGTCATTGTACTTTTATAACCCTTTTCCTTTTTCTCTCCAATATTTAATTATAAAGTAACTTTATAAAACGCCCTTTTAATATTTCTCTCAAACTCACTTTATAACACCCTTTTAATTTAATTACTCAATATCACCTTTAATTTTTCTTTTTCACCCAAGTGACATTAAATAATTAAATTGATTAATTCTCTTTTTACTAACTATAGCCTACGAGAATTAGATAGGCTATTGAGTCATCCTCCTAGAGTGATCACTCAAAAAGGGACAGTACAGTCCTCCCTCCCTGAGATTGATTGTCCTCAAGTAATTGCAAGTTATCCTTAAGGGCCTTCAAAATTTCCACGGATTTTACCTTGGCAGTCTTTGTATTCATTATCACCTTGGAAGCCTTTGTATTCACTGAATTTTCTCCTCTGCTTTGTTTTTCAGCAGCCATATGATCTACCATCACTAGAATGGGGCTAGGAAACCCGCATAATCCCTTTCATATTCTCCCTGCTCAATGTCCTCTATGAATTCATAAATATATGGGCCATTACATTCATGTTTCTTGACAATATTTGGGGCTACTATGGGGATGTAAATGGAAACATAATTTTCATATAACTTTGTTCATTTAGTAGCTTTGGAATCTACAGGCAAAGCTATAAAATTTTCAGCCTCTTTATCACGCTTTGAATTTGATATATATTGCATAGGTGGCTCTTGTGATGAAAGAGTATGTTGGTCCTCCTTATGTCCAAACTTCCCTTGGTCTTGCATACCCTTCTTTGCTTTAACATATTCATTCAAAAACATCAATACTTATCCTTTAACATTCACTTTGGTCAAGAGAGACCTTGAAGGAATATTTTCAAACGCAATCAAGAAATTATTCAACTTATTCATTCTATAAATAGTCTCAACCCAAAAAGATGCTTCATGTGATCCCACAAACCCTCTCAAATGTGACAAATTCCTTGGTCTAGGCCAATCCTGGATTGACTTGATCTTATTCTCATTAACATTAACTCTATGAGCATCAATCTTCTACCCAAAATACAAAGTTTCAATCAAACCATACTCGCATTTTGATACCTTGGAGTAAAATAATGTTGCTCAAATATCCCAAGCACCTCATCTATGTGCTTCAAGTGATTCTCCCATGCCCTACTGTAGATCAAGATGTCATCAAAGAAAACCCAAACAATTTTCCTCAATTGTAGAATGAATACCTGAGTCATACATTGTTGGAAGGTATTATGGATGTTAGCCAATTCAAATGGCATGACCGAAGACTCATGATGCCCATAGTGACACTTGAAAACCTTCTTATACACATCCTTCTCTCTCATCTTGATTTGATGGTACCCCACATACAAGTTAATCTTAGAGTGGTATACCACGCCATGAAGTTCATATATCAAATCATTGATCCTGGGTAAAACAAACTCAATGGTATGCTCAAAACCTCTATCAGGAGGTCTCCTTGGAGGAGTCTTCCCAAAAATCTGGTCTTGTTTTCTCAACAATGTTTGCATGTCTCCATGATAAGGCTAGCTACTATCTGAAGACTTCTTGGATGTAATAATACATTATGTTATGTAATCAACACCCATGCGTTTGGATATTCCCTCCATTTTTTTGGCTTAAAAAACCTTAGGAGCACCAATATTGGCCATGCCCCTTAGAAACACCCTCTTACCATTCGTTGTCTTGAATTTTAGCTCCATTGTTTTGTAGTTGACATAATGTTTTCCTGGGATCATAAGCCACTAAACACCCAAGACGACACTAGTATCTACAAGATCAACTACATAGAAGTCATTTGTCATAGTGTAGTTTACCAACATCATATCCAACCACATAAACCTTTGTGTGCATGCCATACTATGCTAACCAACTACTACTAAATCCAACCCCTCAATGTCCTTTGTAGGAATGCCTCTCCTAGCTACCAAAGTTGAGTGAAAGAAGTTGTGGTTTTCCCCACCATCAATCATAACTATGACACAATATCCTTGCAATACCCCATGGATTCTGAAAATGTGAAATCTAGGAACACTTGTTAGAGTGGAAATGGTCCCACCTTTAGCCTCCACATATAGTTTCTCATGATTTGTATTGCTATGCTCTCTACATTGAGCTTGTCCTACCTCTTCCCTTCCTCACTATCTGAAAGCACCTCTATGTAATGTACCTTACCCTTTCGCATGCACATGTGGCATGCTTCCCAAGGTTCCTTACAACTGAAACAAAGTTTCTTCCTTCTCAGCTCTTTTTGAGTCTCATCATCTAATATGTCTCTCCTAGACCAGTCCTTTCGGAAGGGTTTTTTGTCTTTGTTGTTTTGGGGAATGAGAGGTTTAGAAGGAAATTTATTCTCTGGGTCTATGTGCTCCATGTCTCATGTTCTAATGATGGCATCTTGTAGAGATCCTAGTTTGAAGGCATTAACCCAACCACGTAGGGGTTCATATAACCCTTCAATGAAAATCATAATAAACCTTTGCTCAGACACATCTGTCACCATGATTGTGATACTCTGAAACTTTTAAATGTAAGCATCTATTGTCCCACTTTTCTTGAGCTGTGTTAACTCCTTGAAGTGCAACTATGGGTTCTTCTTGTCAAATCGGTCCATAAGCCTCTATGTGAATTCCAAGTATGATATAATACTGACATGCCCCAACATGACTAGCCCATGGTTCCACTACTCGTGGTCCTCTCCATCCAAATGCAAGGTAGCATACTTTATGGCCTCTATCTCCATCATGGGATTGAGTTGGAAATACGTGTCTAACTTCTGAACCCAAGCTCTGGCAGTGCATTTTCTAGAGCCATCAAAGTAAAGGATGGAAAAATTTTCAACCTTCCGTTGAAGCTCCCAAATCCATGGGCCCTTGTTGTAATCTCTAGGCCTATTCTTGTACTTGATAGTACATAAATATTGCAAAGACATGGATTCTTGGAACTCATCAGCAAGAATCTGATAATCCCTCAAATAATCAATAAAATCTTTCCATTGTCCTTGTTATCCCTACTTTTCAGTTTGTTATCCTTCCAAGAAGTGAGGTAATAGAGGTCTTGGAGTTACCCTACTAGTAGACCCAATGTTATTCCATGTAGGGACATGAGTTTTTATCCCTTCAACATGGTTCCCATTGTTACCATGGTTTCCATTTTCCCTTTCCAAACCATTATTTCTTGCTTTGTTTGGGTTCCCTTGATTATTTGTCACAAGTTGGGTGAGAAGCTCAACCAACCAGTTTTGTCACCTTACCAAGTCATTCAGAATATTCAAAGCACTGTCCTCTGGCTGTTCATTTATGTCCCCCATGCTTCCCTTTTCTTCTAACTCATACTTTAAATGAAATATGTTACCAACACCTCTTTGTCTCTTGTATGTAATGTAGTCCCCGTCCCCAGGGAACATTAAAGCATGCACTCACAGGATGGTAGGAATACCAGCTTTGCTACCACTGTAATATCCCTTTACTAGTTTGTTGATATGGATTAGGAATTTTTTCAAATGGTTAGAAGGAAGCTAATGTGTTTTAGATTTACTGTTGGTTTAGATTTTTTTTCAAACAGTTTACAATTTTTTTGGCACACCAACAATTTCAGATCTATTCCTCCAAGCAATTTCATAATAATGCCCACAATAATTTTGGCACACACAAGGATTTATTTTGTTAATACAAAAGCAACAATACATATATAAACTCAATAGATCTGATATAATAACAAAGATACCAACAAATATAGTCATATATAAACCACATCTCTTATTTAACTCCAACTTGCGAATGACCCTCTTGGACAACAAGTAAATACAACCTTCTCTGCAAAATATAATAAAGTGTGTGGCCCTTCCTTAAGTCTCCTCAACCGACAACAAGGTAATGTGGCCCCTCCTCAAATCCACAAACTGAAAGACATAATGTATTTCCCTCTTCCTCAAGCCCACAACCAACAAAAGTGATGTGGCCTCTATAAGGATCCCCACAAACATATTTTAATGGTGTTGTCTCTCTTTAAAATACCCACAAACCATCAAAATAGGTTTTGATCCTCTCACCTATGATACTAACTACCCAGGATTGGTGCAACAACCCTTTATTCCATTTTAGATACCAGGTATGGACCATGTTTTTACTTCCACACAATTTGTGAAAAAACACGGCCCTTCTTCAAACCTGATGACTTGTAACAAAGTGTTGCAACCCCTCTCTAGAGATACCCAAGTGTTGCAACAAGGGTGTGGCTTATTTTAATCCCTCATGAGCTACAAATAAAGATGGTACAACCTCCCTCAAGTGAATATTGCTACTAAATAAGAGTGTGACCTGCAAAAAGGGGTGGGATAGTCCCTTCTAGTGTTTCCTACAGTTGTAAACTAAGGTTCAACCCCTTACTTGATGCCATGATTTGATAGTGATAGGGTGTGATCTCTCTTTCTTCCCTCCAAAATCTGATAGTGAAGGATTCAACCGATTTTGTTCTACAAATAAATGGTGCAATATAAACAAACTTTGAAATTGCTCAAGATCTAGGTTAGGTAACCTCCACAAAACCCTAAACCTTGAATATGTCCCACGAATTGTGAAAATGATGTAGATCCTTGCTTCAACACCGAATACCTATGAGAGATATGGATGATCTCTCCAACACATCAACTAGTGTAGATAGTTTAACCACTGAACCCAATATGTTTAAGGGTTTCAGGCCCCAAAGCCAACAAGCTACAAGAGCTCTAAAAAAATCCAGATTTGATAAATGATCATGAATAATGAGAGAATGAGCTCTCATTGTACTTTTATAACCTTTTTCCTTTTTCTCTCTAATATCTAATTATAAAGTAAATTTGTAAAGTCTCATTTTAATATTTCTCTCGAAGTCACTTTATAACACCCCTAAATGTTTCATGATTGATTTGCACATGAGAGATGGTCTTCGATGGATTTTCATATTGGAGATGGCTTACTCAATGGTTATTCTACCTTAGTTGGGTGCTTTCTTGATATTCTACCCTAAGGAATGATATATTTGTTGATAGCTTTGGTGATGTTTTGCATGATGGACACATGGATATGGTTACTTCATTGGAGAGAACCCTACTTAGGAGGAGGATATTTTTTCATCGCGAAGGAGGACATTGGACCCTAGACATCATAGGGTAGCTTAGATGCTTTCATGGAGGCTTGAAGTTGGATAAGGGATTCTTGGGTTGTGACAATGCTCGTGTAGGGGGAGTGGATCTAGTGTAGTAAATGGTTTAGAAGGTTCATTGGAGTCTTGGAGGCTTGTATGAGGAGCATTGGACACACCTAATCAAGAACCCTTGTATTTAGAGTCTTTCTTGTGGACAACGTCACCTTAGACCTTGACATATGGACTCTTGAAGTTTATTTCTCCACATGTGTGAGCTTAGACGTGTTATTCTAGGTTGTTTGTAAGGGCATTGATCCACATGTATATTATTGGCCGCCCTTATCTATCATATATATAGAGGAAGGAGAGAAACCTTCATTAATTATTGCTTCTTGTTCATTCTTGTGTAGAAATGTGATCAAGAGAAGCATACTACTTCTCCTCTCTCTCTCTTGTGGTTGCTAGGGTTTCTTGGAGCATCTTAAAGACTAGGGTTGGAATTTGGTCCCTTGGATATTTGGATATTAGGGTTTTGAGATGAAACCCTAGGTTATACTTGTTGAAGTGAAGAAGAAGAGGAGACATCTTGCCTTGAAGGACATGCGTGTTGGATCTGCTTGGTGTGAGCTAGGGTTTTCTTGGTTTTCCCTAGCTAGGGTTTTCGAGATCTGGATGATTGTATTGGCCTTGGCATATGGCTATGGTATGTACATGAAATTCATCTTTATGCATATTAATGAAGTTTTTAGCTGCCCAATAATTGTGTAAATTGTATATTTGATTTTTATCCATTTATATTCTTCATAGTTTGTAATTTATAGCACTACATGTCTTGTTGATTCGACATAGTTAAGGGTGAATATGTTAAGCGATTTAAAATTATAACTAAAGAATACAAGGGTATATTCATGTTATTGTTACAACTATCATAAGTGTTTTTAGATGTGTTACAAGCATGATAAGATTTCCCTTGAAGGTTGAAACTTGTTGGAACACATTGGTATCTTTTCTCTTGGATTTCCTAGTGGATTGGTGTTGTTAGAAATTGAAATATGGTCCACTAATGATGTTGTTTTTGTTTGTACTTCATAACAATACTAAGGATGAAAATTCATAGGATCAATATCTAGAATACTTATTTTTAAGAGGTGAAACATTTGTTTTGCATTAAAACTCAACAATTAAAAATTTTCTACAAGGTATTAGAGATTTTGTGGCTGAGATCACTCTATATATAAGAGGGAGTTGGTATTTCTGCTAGAGAATACATGGGAGAGGTAATTGACCTTATTGAAGTTGTTGGGTGTGATACCCTAGGTTGCCTAGGAGAAGCACTTGGACACTAGAAAGGGTTTTGTATACTTTATTTACTATTGATTGTGTGCACTTGAGGACTTGTTCATGACGTGTAATGTGACTCTCAGCCTTAGAGAGTGTGACAAGTTGGATGGACCTTCCAATTTTATTCCTTGAAATCTTAGAATTTAGTTTTTTATGGAGGAAGCCAATATTTGGGAGCATGTTGTGAAAGATATTCTAGAACCCACTGATCTATCACAATTGGTTTCTCATCAGAAGAAGGAAGCCAAAGTGAAAAAAATCATTTTTTTATTTTTTGAAGGATCGTTTCATCTCTCACATTGCAGATAAGAAGATAGGTAAGAAAATGTTTGAATCATTGGTTGAGTTATTTCAAAACTCCTGTGCATCTAGACAAATACTCTTGCAAAACCAACTTTTAATTGTTCACAATAGAAAGACAGATACTATAGTTACCTACTTGACTAGGATCACTGAATTGAAAGATTAGTTAGCTACCATTGGAACAATGATGGCGGATTAGGAGTTGGTGTCCATTGCTTTAAAATGAATTTCTCCTTCCTGGATACCTTTTGTTTTGGGTGTTTGTGCTTGAGATACCTTGCCAAATTTTACAAAACTTTGGGTTGAACTTGTGCAAGAACAAATAAGATTGTAGTCTTATTCAGAGAAATAAAAGGAAGTATATCATATTGGTCTCATTGAGAAGACAAAGAAGGGTAGCAAGAGAGGCTATAAGAAGAAGGAATATATAGATTTAGGAAAGAAGGACTTGAGTAAGGTGAAGTGTTTTCATTTTCGATGTCATGAGATGGGACATTATGTTAGCCAATGTCCATTGAAGAAGAAGGGAAAGGGTATCGAATAGGTTGAATATGCAATTGCAGTAGGTATAGAGGAGGATCTCTCTTAGTTTGAGACTGTCGTTTTCATGGATTTTTTCTTTTCCTCTAACAACATGTTTAGTGTTGGATGGTATGTGGACAATAAAGTTTCAAGACATATGATGTATGACAAGTCATTATTCAATATATTTTAGGAGTAAGTGTTAGGCATGAGTGTGGAACTTGGTGATGATGCTACTTATCTCATGAGAGGGGTTAGATCCATTTCCTTTCAAATGCCTTCAAGTGATGTTATTGAGATGAGTGATATTTTGTTTGTTCCTAGGTTGAAGATGAATATTCTTTCAATATCTTGTGTGACATATGTATAGTGGAGATTTGTGTTTTAGGGACAACCATGCACCGTTAATGATTGTAGTCTAGCTAGTGTGAGGAAATTGGAAAGAGGGGTGGGAGAGGGTGTCATTTACAAGTTATTTTTTGATCCAGTAGCACTCGTACATTCTAGTGAGAGGATGGATGAGTCTTATAGTTTTAAGGAGGATAAAAAGAAGGTAGGAGTGTGTATATCTTTAGTGAGGGCATGTATACCTCATATGAGACATGTGAGTCACATTGCATTAGTATCTTCCATATGTGAACCTTCCAGTTGTCTCAAGGAGGAAAAGTGTGATACATTGATGGAGAATGATATTGGGATTGATTCCATAATTTCAAATGATGGGATATTATAAATAAAGGGGCATGGTTGTTGGATTCTCTTAGTCAAAGGGAGTTAACCTTTATGAGACTCTTACGCAAGCTACTAGAGAATTCTCTCCAGATGAGGGAGTTTACAATGTTCCTATTGTTGCTTCAGTTTCCAAAGGTTTTGATGTGCACAATAGGATTCTCATGTTTATAGGTTTTTGATAACATTGCATAGGTTGTTACCTATACCAAGAGCTTGGTGTTTCAGGATCAAGAACTTGGTCTTGTATAGAGATATGATTATCTTTGCAGTATCTCTTGAATAGCTCATGATGTGGTGTTTATTGATTTTGGCCCCATGACATTGACTTGGAGGATGACAAAGTTTGTAAGATTGGGTATCATATAGGGTTATGTTCCTTCATATTCATAGGTGGTTAGTATTCTATGGAGGATCAAGATGTTGTGATAGCATGGGTAATAATTCCTTTGTATGAGATAATGGTTGATTTCAGGACTGCAAAAGGTACACATTTTTTGGTGGTAGATTTGGTGTGGTTACAAAGGGATTTGACTGGTGTTGTTGAAATCAATTTCCTCGTAAAGAGGGAGCATTTCTTTCAGGACTATTCTAAAACATTTGTTCACGATGTTTGGGGGTGTTTCATGAGATTTGGGGTACATGATTTATGTTTATCCCTTCGATGGTCTATGATGGAATTTCACATGGGAGATGGCCTATGATGCATTTTCACATTGGATATGGATTACTTAGTGGTTTCTTGACCTTATTTGAGCACTTGCATGATATTATTCCCTAGGACATCATGGATCTCCTAACATATTTGGTGACATTCTACATGATGGCCACGTGTATATGGTTACTTGCTCAGAGACTTCCTTACTTAGGAAAATAAGTGTTTTGCATCACAGAGGAGGGAATTGAGCCTTAAACAACACAAGGTATCTTGTATGCTTGCATGAAATATTGGATTTGTCTCAAGTATGCCTAGGTTGTGACAATGTTCATGTTGGGTGAGTGGACCCAATGGAGTACATGGCATAGAAGGTTTGTTGGAGTCTTTGGAGGCTTGTAGGAGGAGAGTTGGAAACAACTCATAGAGCACCCTTACATTTGGATATTTACTTGTAGATGACATCACCTTGGATATTGACATGTATACTCTTGGAGTGTAGTGATCCACATGTGTGAACCTAAATGTGTTATTGTAGGTTGCATGTAAGGGCATTGACCCACATATGTATTTTTTCCTCCTTTAACTCTCATAAATGTAGAGGAAGGATAGAGTCATTCTCTCACTATTAATATTTTTCATTCTTATGTAGATATGTAATCAAGGGGAGCACACCACTTTTCTCTCTCTTTCTCTTGGATATCTCTCTCTCTCATAGTCACTAGGGTTTCTTGAGCTTCTTGGAGAATCTCAAAGACCAGAGTTATGATTTCATCCCTTAGAGATTAGGGTTTTGAGATGAATCCCTAGGTTGTACTACTTGAAGTGAAGAAGAAAATGAGACATCCTGCGTAGGACATGTTTGTGTGATGCATGTTTGTTTGATCTCCTTGATGTGAGCTAGGGTTTCTTTAGTTTTTCAGGGAAAAGGTTTTGGAGAGCTAGAGGATTGTACCAGCCTTGGGATAACTATGGGATGTAAATTAAGTTCATATTTATGCATATTAAATAATTTTTTAGTTGTCCAATACTTGTGTAAATTACAAATTTGATTTTTATCCATCTATATTCTTCATTGTTTATAATTTCCAGCACTATGTGTCTTGATGATTTGACATAAGTTAAGGGTGAATATATTTAAGTTATTTAACATTATAATTGAATAATATACGGGAATATTTTTTATTGTTCTTACACTTGTCATAAATGTTTTCAAATATGTTATAGGCATGATAAGATTTCCCTGGAGGGATGAAACTTATTAGAACACATTGACATCTATTCTCTTGAATTACCCAATGGATTGGAGTTGTTAAGAATTGAAATACAGTGTGTTGTTTCTTTTATTTTTGTTTATATTTATTAACATCTTTAAGGGGAAAAAATGATAGGTTTAATATTTTAGAAACCTCTTGTTAAGAGATGAAATTTATGGTTTGCATTAAAACTCAACAATTTAGAAATTTCTACACATTTGTTGTTTTCAAAATGTTAGAGAGCAAGATAATGTTGTCCCAATTTACTATGTTATTCATTATTAGTATATTATTTATTTTTAGGTCAACTTAGTGGTAGGTTACCTCATGCTCACTTTATCTCCTATTTAAAATAAAGAAGATTCATTTGTATAGACATCTTGTCTTGTGCATTGGATATATTGTAAAGGAGAGGTTGCCCCCTCAAAGTGGCTTTTTATTCATTGAATATTTATCATTCTAAAGGCATGGAGTTACCTCTTCTTGCTATTTTTATACTATTTGGGGAATTTGGTTCATGAAATTTGGTTTCAGAGCATGCAATCCTTGGTTGACTTCTTCAAAATGAATCGTACTACCATTTTCGCTATAATTGTCTTTGGAGATGTTTCAAATTGTGAAATTTTTAGTTCATTGAGAAGACATAGTGAAATTTATGCGGTAAACATTTCATATTATGATTCTCTGTATTTTCCAAGTTACGGGTTTTGAAAGTTAAGGTGTTTGAGTAGTCCTAAAACTAGTCTAAAACAAGTGTTTCAGGTAAAACAATCATATTTGATTCTCGAAAGATCAAAATTAAGTGCCACTAGTTTCATTGGAAAGAAAATAGACCATAGTTTTTTAGTTCCAAAATTCATAATTATATAAGAAAATGTGGATAGGTGGCATGTTGTATAAGTTCACTCTCCTGAAAGAGAAAAAAACAACAATTTTTGGGAAGGTTACCATAAATTTCACTTGGCACTTCATAATTTGGTCAAACCTATGGAACTGCAAAGAAAATATATCAGGATAATTCAACAGAGGATTTCATACTCATAGGGACCCAAATTCCAAAGTTACCTTAGGTGGAATATCGACTAGCAAGACAATCTCCAAATTAGCATTTTAAAGGAATGTAACATACAATTGACATAAATTTAATTAGAAGATTTGTTTGGGGTGATTCAAAAGTGTAGGGTCCTAGTTTTGATGTGTTTTGGTACAGTCTAAAAAACCTTATCTTGCTATTTACCTTGCCATTTTCCACCTTATTACCCTATAATGATATATCTTTCACCATTTTGTCTCCAAAACACATTCTTGGTTCAAAGGTAATCATCTAGCCTAAGTATTTCTTTTCTTCCTTGTTTAATGAATGAAACGTGTTAATTACTCGAAGATGATGACATTCCTAGAACATTTCTATAGTTATATGTTGAATAGGTCTTGTCGTCGCTTCTATAGTTGGGACATTTTCTAGTTGTTCTAGCCAATTCAGAGATATGGGCTCTGGAGAGAATCAAGAACACATGGGTATCCACTATCCAAATTGGCCAACACTCCAACTGTAGAAGCGCTATTGTTGGTCAACGATCCAATCTATTCCTGTAGTGCATAGGAGATTGTTATGATTTCATGCCTCCAGTCATGAAATCGTAATGAATTTACTTATACGGAATTTGTTGGTTCAATTAGCTTTCCTGAAACTAAAAATGTAATGTATGGACTATCTTTAGTGGATTACACGGGATTGTAAGTTAAAGGGCCATTAGTATTTAATTTGAATTTCATTGTATAAATATCAGAGGGAACTAGGCTTGAACATAATATTTGATTTATTGATATAGTGTTAAAGAGGTAGATCACACTCTATTCAAACATCCATGTACTATGTTACTTTCTGAATATAAAGATTGGTTTATACGCCAATAATTGTTGAGTTGTTGAGTTCGTAAGTGTTAGTGAGCATACTTTTGAGAGAAGGAAGGGCCCACTTCATCTTAGAAGTAGCACCCTAGTTGTTTTTTTTTTTTTTTTGCATTAGATTTAATTGTAATTATGTTATTGTAATCAATTCATTATGTTCAATTCCTATAGGTATATTCATGGAATCTTGTAGTGAGGTTTAGTTTATTAATGTTGCGGTTTCATTTATGTTGTATTTCAACTAATGCATGTGAACAAGAAACTTCATGCTTGATTGTTGACGGTCTAGTTGATGATTCTATGGATAAGAAATGTCTAGAACTACGAATTGTTGCAATTGACGATTGCCACACTTCACTGATTGAATAAGCTTGATCACATGTATTAGTGTTTTTGATATGTGTTTTTTTTCAAGTTAATGATTTTCAATATGACTAACAGAGTGGATCCAATAGAGTACTATTCGGTATAAAATCCTATATCCAACCTGCAATTCAACCTTAAAATGTTCACTCTCAGATGAGCAATCAGATTGGATTTATTTCATAGTTTATTGGAATGGTGCATCTCTAAGATTGTTCTGCATATATTTTTCCTGGTGCTTCATAAGCCTACAAACCCATATTCATTAATTATTGTACCGAATTACTATTATATAATTAACCCAACATTTTGGATTGTTTTCTTTTATTTTTTTATTGCAGGACCAATATTTTTTACTCGGAAGGTGGAAGTAGTAAGACAAGAGGTAAAAGCCTACACAAAATACTCCAGTGAGCCTCCACATGTCCTTTTCGTGTTGGAAATTTTAGTAGTTTTAATTTCTATAATGATAAAGACTTTATGGATAAGCCTAAGGGTAGTGGGGGTAAAATCCTCAAAAGAAACCCAACCTTGTTGCCCCATATAGTAGTGTTGCAAGTGCCACCCACTCTACTAACCTCTTGGTAGGGAGGGTTGGAGGAGGAACTCCGAGAATAAGAGTTGAGGGACCTAAGAAGGTTTCTATACTTGAACCAGTCAAGGAAGAGATTCCCACACTAGAGGAAGTGTTTACTCCTACTGTAGAAGGGTAGCTTGACATCGAATTCCAAACCAATCTGATTCAAGACCCAACAATAATGATATTAGCCTTTGACGCATCTGTAGCACAAGAACTACTTGTTTGGTGGCCCGAGATGCCATAAGAAGAAGTAACATGCAATAACCACGAGGATACAATCACCTTTGAATTCCCTATCAGATATATTGGTGGAATATTGCAAATGAAGAAAATCGCCCCATATGCTCTACCAAACTTTCATGGACTGACCAATGAATACCCCTTTGCATTCTTATTTTATTTTGATGTGCTTTATAGAAGCTATGATTACTCTACTACTTCCTAGAAGCTAAAATTGTTTCCCACCACCCTGAAAGGTGCAACCCTTCGATGGTTTATGGGTCTTGGTGGGGATAACATTCAAAATTGGGATGAGATGAAAAAAGTATTTATGGAGAAATACCAAGACTAATGCAAGGGAAGATAACTAAGAGAAGAAATCCTCAAGATGATGCAAAAAGAGGATGAAAGTTTGGAGGACTACGTAGAGTGATTCTGGTATAATATTCAAAGATCAAAACAAATCCAGGTGAGTAAAGATACAATGAGAACAATTTTGATAAGAAGCATAAGGGATGAATGCTTGGAGGTTCTCAACCTAATGGGATCAAGTGGTGTTTCTTAGCTACCATATGATTAAGTCTGTAGTTTATGCAGACAACATTCGAGAGGAAACTCCAAGACTGGTAGAAGTGTTGGGCCCTCTATTTTTGAAAATGATGAAGTTTTGGGGAAAGCGACGTATTCCAGCTAGAAGATGAAGAGGCAATGGAAATAGTTAGAAGAACGAAGAGCTAACTGAATGGGTAACAACAACAAAAAACAAAAATTTCCATGCACCAATTGGACAAGCAGTGAAAAAGGCCAAGAGCATCGAGCACCAGTGGGAAAAAATTCGAAAAAAATAGAGGTCGATACAATACCTAAAGCGGAATAAAGAATCCAAGAAGTGGACAAGGGAAAAGTATAAATATGGGAGCTATGTAACGAGAAAGGGGTTGGTCATAGTTGTCACTGTTACTATTATTGTTGAGTAGGAGACGTTATCCTTGTAACTCATATTTTGGGGTTACTCTCTGCCTATTTGAGTCTTGCCTTGCTACTGTAAGGGTATCTGCTAATAGTCTGTTACCTTCACAACATGAACTTGAGTCTATAATGGGTTATGTGGAGTCGTATCTTGTTGCGCAAGAGATTGCATTGGAGACTTATGATGTATGTTGATTTTGCAACATTGGAGCTGCTAATATTAAGATGTGATTAGGCCCTAAAATTTATTGTTATGATGATCTGTTATGATGTGCATGAATTTATGTTTCTGTCGCCCAATTACTTATTTCTTTTATGGTTAAGTATTTGATCATTGTTTATGGATATCTTTGGGATCTGCTACATGACCCTAATTAATGTTAAGGTAAACCTGATGTTGCATTCTCCCTAACTCACTTCATCATCCAAGTCTCGGCTATGTCTCAAGAGAGACTTATTTCCCTTGTGGAAGGATGAATATGTCAACATTGCTAGACTACAATGGTGTCTCTTGTTAGAAACCTTAGAGAGCCCTGGTATCAATTATGTGCCAACAAATGGTTTCGTTGCTAAGACCAAGATTTAAGGTGAGTTTTTAGAGGATGCCTCGTCGGATTTACAAGTTTGATGTTGAGAAGGTGTGACATGTTCATACAACAAGAAGTTGAGTTGAGACACAAAAGCTTTAGGGTTGTGAAAACTGTTGTCTTATATTAAGAACATGTGAGTGACCAGTACAATATATATTTTATCGGATTCCCTGAATAGGTATTTCAGTGGTTAGAGCGGTTGCAAGAAGCACCAGAATACAAAGATTCAATCAAAAGAAGATATAACTAGACCGTTGAGGATTTAGTGGCTCTTCACCGGTTAGATCATCATATCTCTTGTGTTATGGATTTTTGGGTGAAGACTGTTTTGGAGGGTTACATTATCAAATTTGTTGTAGAGAACCACTAATATGTTTCAAAATTAGAAGTTGTATTCAAAGAAGGAGCCAGAGGAAGACTGTTGCGGGAAATCCCTCTTTGGATCAAGATTTTGCTAGCGGAATGTAATGTTCCTAATCTGAACCCCATTTGCAATTGTACATATACGTTGGTGAGTCGTTGGTACTAATTGTAAATGTGAATGTACATATACTCTAGTGAATTGTTGGCACCAAGTATTGGTTTTTTACGCACCTTAGTAGTGCGTGAGGATTGTTATCAAAGAAAGGGTCTGCACATTTCATAGTGTTGCGCACACCTGGGTAAGTGCGCATGGTTGCACATCAAAAGAAGGTGTCACACATTTCATAGTGTTGTGTGCACTTGAGTAAGTGTGCGGGGATTACCTAGACCTATAAGTGTGCATTATGTTGAGTTATATATATATATATATATATATATATATATATATATATATATATATATATATATATATATATATATATATATATATATATTTCTATATATATATATATATATAAGGATGTATATGTATTTGAGGTCAGAGAGTCTGTGCGGTTATAAGGTTGGTGAGCCAGGATGCAAATAGGCCAGTGCGCCTATCGTTGTAAAATTTAATTACACTCAAGTTATTTATAATATCACATCGCTATGTGCAGAAAGATCAGATGAAAATAGACTGGGGGATAACTCCACCGAAAAGGGAAAAGGGGGGACTTAGGTCCAAGGGAATGTTTTATTAATATTTCCAAAAAGTATAATTATGGATATTTATTTATCCTAAGTTCCTGAGGGATGGGAAGGAGTCACCATCTGGCTAAAGTTAGTTCTAAAGGTGACAAGTGTCCAGTTTTAGGAATGAAATATATATTGCTAGCCTTAGTTTATTTTGGGGAATCCATTCATTTTATCATGTGCAAAAGGGGTCAAACCAACTGAGGAAAGACGACTATTACCTTATCTGCAGACAAAATCTTTTAAATGAGTTTTTTGTATTGTAACCAAAGTATTTGTTGTCGAAGAGGCAGTTTGTCAGGTCTGTGAGCATTCTCTCCATGTGAGAGATTTGATGTCAAAGAGGCAGGTTGTCAGGTTCGTGATCATTCTCTCCAGGTGAGAGATTTGTTGTCAAAGAGGTGGGTTGTCAAGACCATGAGCATTCTCTCTAGGTAAGAGTTTTGTTGGGAATTGTTCCCTGGTGCGTTGGGAAATAGTTGCAAGGCTCTGAGACTTCATGTCTAGCCTATTGTTGAAGCCCTGGAAGGGAAGTGGGGTAGACGAGGAACTCTCGAGTAGAGAAGGGGCACACTTCCTTGGGTGGGACATGCATGTGGGGAATGAGAGACTATATGCTATTTGCAACAGTGGCACCTTGGACTGAACAATTCTATTGATTATCAGACCTTAGCCTGACATTAGGAACCCTTTTTCCCTGCTGGAGTTTAAGCCCCAACTCGGGGGTGACCTGTTGTTGAAAGTATATGAGAAACTTAGTCTATGGTTGGGAGGAATGTCTGAGCTCTACGCACAATCGGTGAATTTTCATAAAAGATAAATGTCCTCTATGTACTTGTCTCATTTATTGTGTGCTTAATTATCTATGTCGGGTATGGGTTTAATTCTTGTATGATTTTGCATATAAGTAATTATTGTTATTCTGTATAATATTGCTTGCATATGTATGTGTGGTGTTGATATTCAATATTTGTAATCATGCATGAGTATGACAATTGTTGTTAGTTATTCATGTTAAGTTAACCTTATGATAATGGTCATGAGTCTCCAATGTGAAGTTAGAATAGTCATGCGCACAGGGAAATACGCCTTGCACACAAGAGGTTGGATTCACTTATGCGTGCAGGGAAGCAGTCTATGCACACGAGGAAAAATTTTGGTGCGTGACACCAGAATGGTTGCGCGCATAGTAGTGATCGCATGTTCATAGTGGATTACACACAATAATGCTACGTGCTCAGAATGTTTGTGCGTAGATGTATTGAGTTACTTATGCTATTATAATTTGTGTCAGAAGAAGAAAGTTGTGTGGTGTGACCCAGCTTGGGGTCGAGCACGTTAATTCAATTATTTTTGCGCAGATCAATGTTATAGAGTATAATATGCACACTAAATTTTGGAGTAGCATTGCTCAATAGTAAGTTGGGTACGTGACATTTTGGTATCAGAGCATTTTGGTAATGAGGATGTTAGAAATTAGTATCAGAGCAATTTGGTAACAGGTATGTTACATTTTGGTATGAGAGAAGATTGGTAACAGGGATGTTACAAAGGGAAAAGGGGGGACTTAGGTCCAAGGGAATATTTTATTAATATTTCCAAAAAATGTAATTATGGATATTTATTTATCCTAAGTTCCCGATGGATGGGAACAAGTCACTATGTGGCTAAAATTAGTTCTGAAGGTGACAAGTGTCCAGTTTTAAGCATGCAATATATATTATTGAACTTAGAGTATTTGGGGGAATCCATTCATTTTCTCATGTAGAGAAGGGATCAGACCATTTGAGGAAAGACGACTATTACCTTATCTGCAAAGAAAAGATTGTAAAGGATTTTTCTTTATTGTAACCAAAGTAGTTTATGTCGAAGAGGTGGGTTGTCAGGCCCGTGAGTATCTCTCTAGGTGAGAGATTTGTTTTCAAAGAGGTGGGTTATCAGGCACGTGACCATTCTCTCAAGGTGAGAGATTTGTTGTCTAAGAGGTGGGTTTTAAGGCCCATGAGCATTCTCTCCAGGTGAGAGATTTGTTATCAAAGAGGTGGGTTTTCAGGCTCATGAGCATTCTCTCCATATGAGAGTTTTTCTGGGCATTGTTCCTTGGTGTGTTGGGAATTGGTTTCAGAGCTCTAAAACTTCATGTCTGGCCTGTTGTTGACACCATGGAAGGGAAGTGGGGAATTCAAGGGACTGTTGATCAGAGAAGGGGAACACTTCCTTGGGTGGGACATGCATGTGGGGAATGAGAGTTTGTATGCTAGTTGTAGTGGTGGCACCTTGGAATGAAAATTTTCATTTATTATCATACCTTAACTGGAATAAGGAACCATTTATCCCTAGTGGAGTTTAAGCCCCATCTTGGGGGTGACCTATTGATCCAAATTATTTTCGGCACAAAATGAAAGCAGAGATATAATAAATAAATGTACAGAGATATCGCAGATATCCAATAATATAACATAAATGTATCATAGATGCAACCATAAACACATAGATACAGTAATACACAATTTCTATCAATGTGTGAAATGTACAAAACTGTAAAAATACAGAGTGAAAGACTCGCTAGAATGGTGGCAGCTTATCTCTGAGAAGAGATGTGACCTCTACTTGCATTCGTAAGAAGATGATTGTTAAAATTAGGCTCCAAAGGCCTTTTTAACATAAGTAAAATCCAAAACCCTAACCCCGGAAGATGAAAATCCAAAAGGTTTGCAGGCCCCGATGGGGGTAGTTGATACGTCAACTTCCCGGGGGTGTAACTTTTGCATACGATCTATGTTTGGAGCATTCGATACACCGTTGGAAAGGTATAACCAAGAAGAACGGTTTTAGACTAGCATGGGCTGGTTCTTTTAACAATATCTTGGGCCCCAAATCCCCAAAAAACATCGTTTAGGGCCTCAAAATGACCCCAAAAGGTTGGAACCCGAAAAACTGTCAATAAACTGCCAGCGTGGAAAATTGTTTTTCGAGCCAGTGGAATAGGTGGGAGGCCACCAATATCCACCTGGATCAATCCTCCCTCCTTAAAAAGAAATGGTCTCTATTGCGTTGAGTTCCCAGGGGAGAGGGGGAAGCGTTTGTTGAATTTGAGTCTTGGTGAGTTGCTTGCCTTGCTAGAGAAGTTGTGTTGCTTGGCTTATTGAAGGCTGTCATGAACCTATTGTTGGCAGGGTTGGACCTTTTTAACCAGTCGGGCTACCTGAGATCACTGTGTGTAAAAGGAATATTTTCACTTTGTTGCATTCTTGTCGACCTGCTTCTGTTGGATAGAAGGTGCTTGGGCCAAGGTTGTAGTGGTTGTAGTATCCTTATGTTCCCCTTTTGAACAGATTGTGAAGAAGCTAAATTTTGTAGTATGAGATACTACCTTGTGGCATTGTTTAGGTGGGACATTAGTCAGAACTACCTATGGTTTTCTGTAGAGATGACCCCCCAAAGAAACAATGACATTGCGGGGTCGAGACTCATAAACAACATGGTGTTTCCACATATATGGTTGGCCCAAGAGAACATCACAAACATCCAGTGGGGAAACATCACAGAATACCTCATCCTTGAAGGGATGGATGTCTCATGACAATCGACACTATTGGCTGACATGAAGATCTCGTCTATGGTGAAGCCACCTGATGTTGTATGGTTGCGAGTGTGGTGTTGTCGACAATCCCAACTATTTGATGACCTCTGTTGAGATGAGGTTTTTCTGGCTTTCGCTATCAACATTAAAATGCAGGAGGGTCCCCTTCACCCACATATGTGAATGAAAAATGCACTCCCCCTTTTCAGGATCTGTTGATTCTTCTGGTTGAATTGTTGTGGTCGCGACAATAGTAGTGGGGTCTGCGTCGATGATCTGTCTTTTACTGGTATTTTCAGAATCAGATTTTGAATCAAGGTTCGGCTCCTTATATTTGATCTTGGCCACCAATGACTGTTTTGAGTGACATTCATCGGTGTTGTGCCAGGGGATTTTTTGGAAATCGCACCATTTTCCAGTGTCCTTCTTCATCTTTTTGTTACCCTTCTTTTCATGTGGCTTGGACTGGTTTTATGAAGGATGGTTGTTATGGTCATCTTTACCATACTTTGGTTGTTGTAGATTTGCAGACTCGAACTCCCGCTTGTTCTACTGTTTAAATTTATGCTCGATTTTAATAGCATATTGATAAGCAACACCGAGTGATGAGATGTCCAAAAAATCCATTTCAGTTTGGATGTATCTGTGTAGAGCCCCACGGTATTTCAGAAGCAAATGTTGCTCAGAGTTTTTAATATCCATATTGGTGCACAAGGTATGAAAGGTATTGGTGAACTCCAACATTGCTTGGAAGCTCTCTTGACACAACATGGTCCATCTCATGTACTGATCTTCATAGTTTCCAATAGGGTAATATTGTTCCTTGACCGCATCCACAAAAAAATCCCAAGTGGGCTCGACCCCATATATTCCAGACTCCTCTGTGGAACTTTGCTCCCAGTAAGTTTCCCACCAATGTTTAACATGGGGGAGAGCCTTAACGAGTGTGAAGGTGATATTTTCCCTGTTGGAGAAATTATGAACAAAGAAATAACCTTCTAGCATATTTAACCATTTTTTTAGGGAATATGCATCTATATGTCCTTCAAATACGAGAATATCAAAATCAAGTTGTATCTTGAAAGGTGAGGTTCCTTAAAAGTGGTTTCTTGATGAAGACGTGCATGTTTTTATCGAAATGTGCTGAAGGATGTGGGAAAAATCCTCCATCATTTCGTCCCTATGTCGCGTGAGAGCTTGCTCAAGCAACAGATTAATAAAATATTATGCTCCGTCTTTTTTCTTTTCTTCCACCATGGAAGGTTTCTTGGGCATGCGAGAGTGATTGTCCTGAAAAGAGACAAGCTCGAGACCCAACTTGCTATACTCGGACCTCGTCGGGGACATGCACTGAAAAACGATCAAGAGCAACTTGCTTTGAAACCATTGATCCAGATTATTTTCGACACGAAATGAGAGCGGAGATATAATGAATAAATGTAAAGAGATATCACAGATATTAAATAATACGACGTAAATGTATCATAGATGCAAACATAAACACAAAGATACAATAATACACAATTTCTATTAATGTGCGAAATGTACAAAACTGTAAAAATACAAAGTGAAAGACTCGCTAGAATGGTGGTAGCTTATCTCTGAGAAGAGATGTGACGGCTACTCGTATTCGCAAGAAGATGATTGTTACAATGAGGCTCCAAAGGCCTTTTTTAAATAAGTAAAATAAAAAACCCTAACCCCAGAAGATGAAAATCCAAAAGGTTTGCGGGCCCCGATGGGGGTAGTTGATACGTCAACCTCTCGGGGGTGCAACTTTTGCATACGATCTCTATTTGGGGCGCTGGTTACACCATTGGAAAGGTCTAACCAAGAAGAACGATTTTCGATTTGCCCAAGATTGTGTCTTTGGCAATCTCTTGGGCCCCAAATCCCCAAAAAACGTCGTTTAGGGCCTCAAGATGACCTCGGAAATTTGGAACCTGAAAAACTGCCAAGGTGGAAAACTGTTTTTCGAGCCAATGGAATTGGTGGGTGGCCACCAATATCCACCTGGATCATCTATTGCTGAAAGTATATGAGCAACAAATTCTATGGCTGGGAGGAATGTCTAAGCTCTGTGCACAGCTGGTGACTTTTCATAAAATATATGTGTCCTCTATGTGCTTGTCTCATTTACTGTGTGCTTAATTATAAATTTATGATACATGTTTAATTCTTGTATGATGTTGCATATAAGTAATTGTTGTTACTTTGTATAATGCTACTTGCACATGTATGTGTGGTATTGATATTCAATATTCGTAGTCGTGCATGAGTATGACAGTTGTTGTTAATTATTCATGTTAAGTTAACCTTACGATAATGGTCATGAGTCTCTGAGGCGAAGTTATAATGGCCATGCGCACAGGGAAATACTCTGTGCGCACAAGAGGTTGGATTTGTTTGTGCGTGTAGGGAAGAAATCCATGCACACAAGGAAAATAGAATTTGTGTGTGATGCCAAAATGGTTGCACGCACAATAGTGATCGCATGTTCAGAGTGGATTACATGCACAATAATATTGTTTGCTCAGTATGATTGTGTGCAGTTGATTGAGTTATTTTTGTTGTTATAATTTGTGTCAGAAGAAGAAATTTGTGTGGCACGACCCAACTTGGGGTCGAGTGCATCAATTCAATTATTTATGCACAGACCAATGTTATAGAGTAGAATTTGCACACTAAATTTTGGTGTAGAATTGCTCAATAGTAAGTTGGGCGCATGAAATTTTGGTATCAGAGAAGTTTGGTAATGAGGATGTTACAAAATGGTATCACAACAATTTGGTAATGGCGATGTTACATTTTGGTATCAAAGAAAATTGGTAATAGGGACGTTACATGAAAGAAGGGATGCTTCTTGTTCCACCACTTGATATGGTAGCATAAATCCCTATGCTCAAGGGAAGGATATTTGTGGGAGGGTTCATGAGTTAATAAATAAGGAGTTTTTGGAGATGGTGGGATAATGAGAGAAGAATACAAGAGATGAAAAATCTCTAAGGAGGGCTACGACTGCTCAAAAGAGGTGGCAGAACTAGATGATAAAGGTAATGAAGAGACTCAATCAATCGAGGAAGGAGATTGATTGTGAAAATAGTTGAATATAAGAGTTAGAGAAGTTGTGAGAGTTGTAGAGGTGCAGAAGGATGGCCAAACGATGGTTGAAGGCGAGATTTGGTGAGATAGGTGAAGGTTTTGAAGGAGCCAGACAAAAGAATGGAACCTTAGGAGAGATGGATGAAGGAGTAAGGATAGACACCACCAATGAAGAAGAATACTTAGCCAATACCTCAGAGGGATATGCAGAAGAATTAGAACCCGTAATGCCAGAAGATACCAAACTGCATCATGAGGTAGATTGAACCTTGCAAGAAAATGTGAGCCCCCATATTATGGAACTTTGCTCTATAGGTAAAGGACCTATCCATGAGTCACCTATTCCCTCGATGCCATCTAAAAATTTGGTAATCTCTACAGTAAATCCTACTGTAGTTTATGTCATTTCTAACCCTTCTAGTCCAACAAGTTCGAGTAGTAGTAGTAGTGAAAGTGTGGCGAGTGTTTTGGTTATATCAGAACCAGGACCCTTGGGGTTCATTTTAATAGGATCTCCAGATCCATCGATGGTACATAAACATGCAAGGTATCTCACCCGATACCCAAAGTTTTAGGGTAAAGGGGATGAGGATGTTGAGAAACACTGGTTTTTTTGTGAAGCCATCTCGAGGTCTCGTGGAACTCTAGACGCAAATAAATTGGTTGAGTTCCACACTACTTTGAGGGGTCTAGCTCTAAAATGGTACATGAAATCTATCAATCCAGGGAATAATCAAGGGCAAGCATTCTCTTTAGCTTGGGTGAAGTAGATGTTTATAACAAAATTTCGGTTGCCTCAGTCAGAGTAGCATGCTCTTTTTGAGTTGTGGGAGATAAAGTAGAGAGATGGTGAGTCCGCTTGGGAATACAATCGGAGAGTTAAATATGCTATCGAGAAGTTGGAAAATACTATCCATGAGGATAATCAAATAGAGTGGTTTATTTAAGGGTTGTTACCTTTGACCTGAATCCCATTGACTCAGCAAAGGATAGCTACTTTGGAAGAATAAATAGAGCAAGCCATGAAGATTGAGGATATGGAAGGTTATCCTAGATGCTTGTGGATGATGAGACCATATGAAGATTAAAATATTGTGCAATTGTAGGGCCAAATATCTGCATTAATTGAGAAGATCCAAGAGTTGGCCCTCCCTAGAGAATTTTGACCAAAGGTATGGTGCACCAACTATAATACCGAAGGTCATACAACAACTAAATTTCCAAGATTAAGGGGTACAAGACCCTCTACTAACTCGGTGGAATATCCACCAGTAGGACCATCAGGAGGAGTTGCGCAAGTCACCGCGTCAGTGTCATTTCATGGCCTTGTTCAATACCATGCTTTATGAATCATCAAGGGGGCCAAATCAATGAGTATTGTGAGATATGTAGAAGTCAAAGACACTCTCCTAGGAATTTCTCTATTTTATAGAAGTATATAGAAGTATACCCCTACCCAAAATATTGTGTATTTTGAATTATGTGGCTCGCCTACTCATACTACAAACCAATGTAGAGCTTTGGATGCTCTCACAAACAGATTGGATCGATCTGAATTCAAAGTCAATGAGACTCCCCAAGGGTTTGGAGGAGGTCACAGGAGTTGAGTAAATTTCAGAGGTGGACAAACTAGTGGAAGAGGACCAATTCATTACTACAATTGTGATTAGCAACGACATATCACCTGATATTGTCCGCTTCCAAGAAGACCATGGTGTGCACATTGTAGAAATAATACTCACAACACCGAAGATTGTCCTGAACTGGTTTCCAAATGGGAATATTACATAATTCAAAGAGGAGATAATCTGATAAATTATGAGCCCAGACTTGTAGACGAGGGAAGAGAGCCCAATATTAACATTTTCACTAGAGGAGGAACCAAGACTGGTGCCGATGTTGAAAGTCCTCATCAAGTCAATATTAAAAAGGTAGTACCTAAGACTACCAAGTATGATCTCATAAGGCATAAGAAATTCTTCAAGGATGTAGTGGAAATGTTCATACAAATGTCTAGTTCTACAATGCTTGAGGTTGCAAAACCAAGTTTTAAGCCAAACCCTCACCAACCAAGAGTCATTGAAGACTCACTTGCTCAGATGGAGCCCTTGGGTAAGTCACAAAAGGATGTTGAACTATGGTTACAACTATTTTCTGACATATTGGATGATGAACAACTCAATGGAAAGTTTCAGAACACAATCAAAGTGGCTCTGGGAGCCAAAGGAAACCCATAGAAATCTATTGTTGCTAACCTTCCAGAAAGGAATGTTGGAAAATTGATTGTCGTTGATGTCAACTTGAGAAGCAGTATAGAAGCCTCTAGAAGTAATGGGTAAATTTCAATAAGTCTCTAAAGTGGTCCCCTTATCGCATAGCTTTAAGCATGGCCCTCACAGGAAGATGCTTTGAAGAAGTCTACAAGGAACCGATAAGTGTAGTCACTAGGCCCGAAGTTTACTAAGGAAAATGAGGTTGAAGAATACTTCAAGTGTATACAAAACCCTCATAGATGGATAGTCCTTGTTATGATGTTTCCAACATTAGGTGGTGTGCCACGTGGTTCCTCATGGTTGAGGAGTTATTCCCTCTTAAAGTTGGAAGCCTTGAAGAATGATTAAGAAGCCCCTAAACAGTGATAAGTCTTAATTAAAGGGTAAAGTGGTTGGTCCTAGAAATAAGGAAAGAAGTTACTTTGTAAAAGTATAAATACACCATAAGAAGTCTATCATAAGTACGCATACAAGTTCTATGATTATCTATCCTTCAAGTGATTTTTTTTGGTAAATATTTTCGTAGCATATCTAAGGTATCAAAGGGAAGCAAAGGGAAAAATTTGATGCTACTAGATTTCTGAGGTTATTTGCAGGTCATAGTAGAGTAAGGCACAAACATCCGTGGGCCATAATGGATCAAGGAACGTACATCTGCAGGTTGATAGTGTACAAGTCACGGATCTGAGAAAATGTCTTGAAGAAGTTGCTATATTTTGTTTGTTGAAGATTATATGCACCAGGATGGTCTATTGGTCTGAGATTATGTGCTTCAGTTCTTTTTTATGAGTAAAGGCGTGTCTTTTTGTGTTAGTTTTGAGGCTTGTATCATGGATGGTATGGCACAAGCTTAAGGCATGTCTTGGAGTCCTTTTTGGTACATTGTTGCATATGGTTGAGGTTCATGTCTTTGTGATATTGATACATGCTTGAGGCATATCCTTGGTACTTGTTTTATGGATGTTATGGTTCATTGTTAGAGGCACAACTTTGTGACATTGGCATATACGTTATGAATATCTTATGGTACATGGTATGATACATGCTTGGGGTACATTTTAGCACATGGTTTGGATACTTGATGTTGGACATATGCCTTGATATGATCTATGTTAGTGGATCTATTTGATGTGTCAATGTCAGTGATAGTGACAGGGACAGTAAAAGGTTGACAAGTTACATGTTGATGAGACAATGACAAGGACAATGACAGGTTGGATGACGAATTAATGTATCCGTGACAGTTGTAGTGACAATATTAGTGGTAGTGACAGGTTGAGTCTACACTTATATTTCATGGCGGAAGGACGGGGCAAGGAAAGGGGGTCATAGCCTCCTTTCAATTGGATTTGGAGAACACATGTAGTTAGAGCTTCCTTCAGGTCAGATCATGTAAACTAGGCGGTTGGAGCCTCCTTCTAGTTGAAGCTGGAGAATTCAAGGAGTTTTAGCTTCCTTTAGGTTGGAGCCTATAAATAGGGGGTTGGAGTCTCCTTCTAGTTGGTGCTGGAGAATTTGGAAGTTGGTGCTTCCCATGAATGTATTCTTTTGATATATAAGAAATAATTTTGTGGTTTTCTCCCATTTGGGTTTCCACGTAAATTTTGGTGTACTGTGCATTTGATGTGATATTGCTAATGGTTATATGTTCATGGAATGTTAAATGAAGGCATAAATTGTTAATGATCATATTTTCTTTTTGAAATTGGTAAAAAAATTGCATAATACTAATTCACCCCCTTCTCAGTATTCCAACAATTGGTATCAGAGCAATTCCTTCAAAAAATAGTCTAATCATTGGAAGGAAGATCATAGAGTACGTTGAGATTGGAGTACCACAGTTCGATAGACAGAATTGTTCCTTATGGAACAAAAGGATGAAAACATATATGCAAGCATAGGGATTTGATGTCTGGAAAGAAATATTATATGGATACACGACACCTACAACTCCTCCAGTAGATAGAGATGGAAATAAACTCAGTGAAAAAAATTCAAAAGAAAAAAATGTGATTTTGAATGGCCTAGATCACTTAATATATGTTAAAGTTATGCATTGTGATACGTCACAAGATATTTGGGAAAAACTTCAAAATATTTACGAAGGAGATAAAAAAGTAAAGGGGGTCAAGCTTCAGACCTACAGAGGCAAGTTTGAACAACTGAAGATGAGTGAAGATGAAGATATTGCAACTTACTTTCTATGAGTTGATGAAATAGTAAATGCCATTAAAGGATTGGGAGAAGAAATTAAAGAATCAATAATTGTTCAAAAGGTATTGATATCTCTTCCAATGAGATTTGATCCTAAAATTTCAGTCCTAGAAGAAAGATCATATCTTTCTGCATTGATCATGGACGAGCTACATGGGATACTTATAGCCTATGAAATAAGGACATAGCAGGGTAATCCACCCAGGAAGGAAGCAACGTTCAAGGCATCCAAGAAGACAAAGAAGAATAAATAGGAGACAAATTCAAATCCAAGATGTAGTTGTAGTGATGTTTCAGATGAAGATGAAGAAATAACCAACTTTGTAAAGAAGTTGAAGAGAGGACCCAAAAAGTACAAAGGTATGTTTCCCTTAATATGTTTAAAGTGTGGTAAAATTGGCCATTTTGCTTCTAAATTTCCTTATGCTAAAAAGTCAGATAGTGATGAAGAAGACTCTCCCAAGAAAGAAAAGACTCTCCCAAGAAAGAAAAGAAATATAAAAAGGGAGACAAGAGAAGAAACAAAAAAAATTCTTCAAGAAAATTCTCTACTCAAAGGAGGACAATTCATCATCAGACGAAGATGATGATAACGACAACGACAACGACTCAGAAAATGTACTCTTTATGTATTTTGAAAATGATGAAGAGGATTATGGAGAAGAAGGTGAGGTAGATCGTGAAGCATAACTAATTAATTCCTTAAGTGAACTAAAGAAAGAAAGAAAGAAAGAAAAAATCACTCAAGGGAGAATTACTCAAGTTGAAAGAAAGTTCTCAAAGTACTAACTCTGAAGAAGATCAGTAGATGATTATGAATCTAAAATTCCAAGTTGAAGAAGCCAGAAGGATTGAATAAATACTCAGAAGCCAGCTGGATGAAAAGGAAAAAGAGAAGGAGAGCTTAGAAACATAAATTGTTTCTCTAAGGAAGGAAATTTAGAAAAGAGATATGCAACATAACAACACTAAAATATTAGATGAAATCATTAGGGCTTGAAGGCCATATAATGACAAATATGGATTGGGATACAACCAAACATATACATAGAAGGGTTTGAGTTCTATGACTACGAAAGAGGAAACAAAACAAAAGACTTATGCAAAAGTCACCATAGGATTCACCAAGAAGGAAGAATGCAAGCCTTCACATGAGAGTAAGGGATATAGTGAAAATAAAGTATAAACATTATTTTCACTTATAATACAAAAATCAATCCAATGACTTCAATAATCATGATATATTTGAACTACAACAAGCATTTCCAGAGCAATGGTCAATAAAACCTATGAGACTTACAATAACAAAATCCACTATAAAGAAAACACCACCTAGCGAATGTTTTAGTGGAAGTTTTTAGTGTTATAAAATTGGGAAAAATTATGAAAAAGCCTCTACTAAGACATTCATTATTGACAATGGATGTTCACTATAACTGAAAATTTTAGGCAGTCAAAGGTTTTGTTTTGATGCACCTCAAATATTAAGGCACCCTAGTGCACCCCTATTTCGTATGCATTGGTGTGATGTGCGTATTATATATTTTTAAAGCACCAATTCTTATTATATGTTTTGAACACACATTGTTTCGAAGCCCTTCTTCGTGCCATCTCTCAAAACATTTTATGGTGGCTCCACTCTAAACTTGATTTCCTACAAGTTTTATATGTCATGATAAAGTATAGATACAATTAAAGATTTCTTGTTGTTTTATTAATTATAAAACAAGTGAAGTAAAATAACATAGCTAGTTACAAAATATTCGATCATCTCTTTATATTCCAACATATACTCACAAGCAATGCATAATCCAATGTCAACCAAATATTTGGATGGATCTTATTTATCATTTAGCACTTGGTAGAAAACATCCATGGATGATTGCAAATTAATTAAAATATAAGCATCACAACAAATATGAAATGTTACGTAAGGAAAAGGAAAGTACTCACAAAATTTGTGATTAACCCTTTTTTGCCATGCGTCTTGCCTTATGTGCAGAAAAGGCTCCATTTTGTTTTCTTTTTTGCAACATCAAAACAATTGAAAACTAATATTTCATGCGACAATTAAACTCTCTAAGTGTACATAAAAAAAAATGATTACATATGTTTAATGCACATTGTTGCTGGGATAATTCCTCTCGTGATTCAATTATTCTTATTTCTTTGACCATCTCCTAGTACACTTTTTTGGACATTCATATTGGCATGTTTTAAGATATCATTTCATTTGACATATTTAATTTCTATTTTTATTAAAGGAATGGGTTCCAGCTAAGCCATGAAATTGTAGTAAAATTACAAAAATTCAACCAACTCCAATGGACCAAAATGAAAAATAGAGGAAATCTTTGTTCAACAAGACATGTTTTCCAAATATATCCCAAGTTATCTCGACATGTGTATTGTTGAACAAACTAGTTAAGACAACTAATTACCTAAAAATTCATATAATACTAGATAAGACAAATACACCCCTATTGGATTTTCCTTGTCTATGCCTCTTTGCCTCCATTGCATCTAAGGATCCATTATCCCTATCTTCTAAGAATGTAGCTTGGAGAGCACTGCTTCTATCCAGTTCCAACTTGGGAATACATCATGTCTCCCTAGGGTCTTGGGGATGCACTACAAGAGGAGAATAATTTGAAAGAGAAGGATTTTTGACAAATCCTGTGGGGTTACACCTTATCTTGTGGGAAGAAGGGGCTAAAGGCCCAGGGGGTAAAAGCAGCTGGTAAGAGATAAAAGCCATAAAAGGAATAAAACCTAGAGATGCCTCGCCCAGGGATCCCCGAGAAGGCAATAAAAAGCCTCTCAATAAGAAACAAGAGGGACTCGAAGAAAATAACATAACAAGACCTAGCCAAGAGGATGGGGGGTCTCATCACGACCCAACCCATTATGTTCATGGGTGCCTAGTAGTATGACATTGCCATTATCTGGTTACCACGCCAGGGCAGTGACCTTTGGTTGTATGGCCAAGGGAGAAGGGGTCTCATCATGAGCTAGCCTTATCATCTCTGTGAAAGTACTTGTGGGTAACACTGTCAGCTCTAGTCACCACGCTAAGGTAGTGTCCTCTAGTTAGACCTTGAAATAAAAAGAAAGAATAAAGGCAATAAAGGGCTTGGAAAGAATTGCATCCATGATAGGTACAGCTCGCCTCCTACAAAGGCACCCAGGGATAACATCACCCCTGTCTTTCACTATGTCTGGACATCCTTTGACCACTCCACCTCGTGTTACATGTCTTGGATGATATCCTTTGGGAACTTTCCTTTTCTTATGGATGCTGGCCCAATAGGGCATTTTGTCTTTTCCTTCAGCTTTGTATAGTAGGTCATTGTAATGTATTTGAGCTATTAGATGATATGCTAGGGGTTTTATGCATGCATTTGACAAAATTAATGATGAAATATAATTGACATTGCTATGATCCCCAGGACTAATGAGCCCATGGAGGGCGAATTTTTTGATGTGCAGGACCATGCCCGACGGACAGGTACCAAGTGAACTGGTACACATGGGGAGATGATTAGTTCGGACCTCCATGGGGCTGAAGAGCCCATTAGATGGTTGTTGGAACCTCATCAGGGGCAGAGACAGGACAGTGATTGGTCGAGCCTTTGCACAAGAGAAGAAGAAGGACATTTTCATCCAGGACATCTTGGTTGAGCCCAGCCCTAGAGGGTTGACCCACTGCAGGTGGAACGTGTCCCTCTGATGACCTAGGACATCCTCTAGAGGCCCTTGACGTCACCTCCAGCGCATGGCAGTTTGACAAGGCAGTTTGGCACGTGTGGCAGAGTTTGGAGGCCCAGAGAGGGCCAACGTTTGTCATCTAGTGCTGTGATTTTCCATATAAAGGGCCAACGTCTCCCTCAAATGGGTTAGACGTCTTGCTCATTGCTCATTTAGGGTTTTCTTTTAGCAGTTTAATATAAAATAGTATGATTTTTAGTTATCAGCCTTGTCGGTTGTTTTAATGACCTAATTTTTATTAAAGCTCATTGGATGATATAAATTGAGGATGTTTTCCCTCATTTTGACAACAACACAATTCACTCACACTTGTGAGGTCTGATTTTTGCGCCCTTCTTGGGTATATTTGTTGCATAAGTGAGGCGCACCTGCTATTGGAAGGATATTTTTGGCATTTTATGGCAGTTTTCTCAAGGAAGGTTTACAACTAGGGTTTGCTTGTGCTTCTCTTCATGATATGTAAGTGAATTTTCTTACAAAACTTCTTAATTGAATGGTTGTAGGTGTAATTTCTTGCATT